>VZTO01001673.1:6159-33652 GCA_013400615.1 Syrrhaptes paradoxus
GCTGTGGGGTGGACCTACTCTGCATTTCTCCTGCCCCAGACACTGTTACCTGCCCCTCCTGCTCCTGGCTTTCCCAGACACTTTTCTGGTGAGGTTGAGTCTCTGTTTCTCTGGAGGAGCAGAAGATTTCTGTGAGAGGATGGAGAGTGGAAGTCTCCAGGTAGAGCTGGATGATGCAACCCCACCTCTGCAGAGAGGCACTAGGCAACAGCCTGCATGGACCAGCACAGCATCCTGCATCCCCAGCACCAGCTGTGCGGACCACACCTGGCGACAGCAAGCACTCAGCATCCAGCTCCAGCAGCAATGGGAGCAGAGCTCATCCTGACCAGTTCTTTCCGCTTCTACCCACACAGGAGTAGAGCCATGTCTTCTCCTGACTCCTCATTCTCTTTCCCAAGGATCCTGACTGATGCAGGAGAGGGATTGGGGCAGTTGCAGGAGGAAGGTGTTTGTGTTCTGCAGCGGCAAGAAGCAGGTGGGTGCACAGAGAAGGGGATCAGTGAGTCCTGAGTGGAGATGAGTGCAGGCTTGGAGCATGCACCCCACACCCCGTGTGTGAAAGAGGAATAGGGAGACGTCCTCCTTCGTCCTGACTGTTCAAGCCTCACTGGTAATGTCTCCCACTGCAGTTCCCCCCTGGTATCCCCCTGCCCTCTCTCAGTCACCTTCCTGCACCTGCTCAGGTATTGCAGTGACACTTGGCTGGGAAGCCTGGAGCTGGTGCCGGCAGGACTTTGCTGGAGGAACAAGCATCCTGCAAAATCAGAGAGCCTGTCTCTGCCCCTGCACCGCGAGCCAGGAGGGCACCATCTCCCTGATCAAACCTTCATGAACTGAGAAGGGTCCAGCTCCAGCTGCCTGACCTGCCCTCTCCTCAAGAGGAGATGCCATTTGGTGACAGCCCTGCTGTCACCAGAGAGCTGCTGCACAGCGCTGCTGGCTCATCCTGCTAACTCTGGGAAAACTGTCACATCCCAGTGACCCCAGTATATCCCACCTACCTGCACAGTCCCACAGTGCCACTGGCTGGTGCTCTCCACCGCAAGAAGGGACTTCCATACCATGTCTCATTCTCTCAGGAGACTCCAGTGAAACCCAGTGGAATCCAGTATACAACCCCCTATGCACTCAAGCATCCCAGTCTGCTCCACCAGTGACTTGCTGGGATCTCAGGATGCCCAAAGCATCCTGCTGCACTGCAGGACCCTGCTGGGACCCCGCTGCACTGTGGGACTCCAGTACTGGTCTGTGCAGGATCCCACCACACCACAGTACACAGCAGTGCCAGCAGACTCCTCTTTGTCCCTCTGCAATGCCCTCCTGTCCCCATTCCCTGCACCCCGCTGGCTGTCCTGGAGGTGACTTCTCCCCATCAGCAGGTCACCCAGCAGGGACTCTGCCTGATGCTGCCCGTGACCTGTGTCTGCTGCAGCAGCAGAGTCAGGTGTTTTGGGAGATGAGGCGAAGGACACGGGCAGCAGGGTGGTGTCCCCCCCATCCCGGTCCTTTGTGGTGAGGAGGGCCCTGGACCGTGGAGAAGCAGCCTGTAGGAAGCAGGTGTTGAATCCTTCAGCACATTTTGCAAGAGGACCATTGAGAACTCCATGGTCTCCACCAAATCCTCCTCGTGTTCCCGTCTGACCTCCTCCCTGACCTCTCGGCTTAAGGCTGGAAAGAAAACCCTTCGCACCCCTCCCGCTGCTGCTGTGCAGGGGGGCTGGAGCCGTGGGACACCCTGGCAGTAACTCTGTCTCTGGGCTAGGCACCATGTGCCCAGGTAGCCTGACACCTGGGACATCTTTTGGGGGTGCTCATGCTGGCTAAGGCTCTCCAGACTTCTGAGCAGCCCATGCTCCCCTTTGCTCCACGCCTCCAGCATGAACATCCCATCTCCATCCTTTCCTCTCCAAACATCATCTCTGCCCAGCTCCCCATCATGCTGGGACTCCCCTCCTGCCTGGGACATCACCCTGCTGCCCAGACAGGACCCATTCCCAAATGTTTCCCAGGGATCAGAATCCACTCTGGGACCCCAGGCCCATGGAAGAGGGGTTGGCAGAGGAAGATGTGCCCAGATCCATCAGCTTTGGGCCAGCTCTTTGACCAGTGGCAGCAGGGCTGGACCAGCATCACTCCTGTGCTCTGTCCAGGTTCAGCAGTGAGTCTGGAGGGCAGGGCAGGGAGCCCTTTATCTCCCCTTTAGAAATCAAAAAAGAAGCAGAAACATTTGGTTTTCATTAATATTTTTCTTCAAAAGTTTTCTGGCTTCCTTTCCCTTCCCCATCTTCTGCCAATATTTCTTCGAGGGGGCGGGCGAGCGAGGAGCAGGGAACGTCTGGCAGGTTTTTGTTTTCAATTCGCACAAACCGCTTTTTTTCGTGTGTGTTTTTTCTCTTTCTGGAAATTCGCTACAGACAGACACTTCCTGCAGAAATCGTCATTTTCTAGGGAAAAATATCTTCCAAACACATTTTGTCCCTTTCAGTTTGCCCCGGGTCTGCAAAACCCCAGGCTGGACTGATTTGTGTTCCTGGCACTGTCACACCCCAGCCGCCAGCAATGACCAGCCCCACGCCCCACGCCAGCCCTGCCTGCCCCGTGCCCGCTGCCTGTCCCCTTTGCTGCCAGCACACCGCCTCCCGCGCTGCCCCATCGCTCCCGTGGCACTTGGGCTGGGTTTGCCCAGTTCCCACAGAGTCAAAGACACAGAGAGAAGCCCTCAGCCTGGGTGATGCAGAAGACCTTTGGGTTTGGCCAAGAGAGGGTAGAGCACCACCACGACATCCTGTGCTGGTGGGGCAGAGGTGCCCTGCCCTGGCAGAAGGCTGCTCCAGATGTTTTACCAGCTGTTCACCTCGGGTTTTCTCCCTCTGCTCTCAAGGACGGGCAGGCAGCGATGGCTGCAGCTGGGCAGGGGCACCTGGGAGGAGTGGGGGGCATCTGCTGCTTGCAGAACCAGCATCGGCTTTGTCCTCTCCCCACCTCGGTCCCCAAGGAGCCCCACACCATGTGCCAAGCAGCGCCGGTCGGACATTGGCCCACCCGGACCTGGGCTTCCTCAGACAAAGTTCTCCAGTCCTGGAGTCTGTGCTGGCGGGCAGGCACAGGGGTAGCTAGGAGTGTGAGGTTAAATAATTCATTCCTCATAAATCTTTCCTAGAAACATTTTTTTTTCTTCCCAGGGAGACACATTACCACCTCACACACGCAAACCTGACCAGGAATTATAAGAGCAGGTTTCTACAGTGGTGAACGGGGCAGGGAGAAGGGAGAGAAAGGAAGGAATAAAATATAGATTCTTGAACTCAGACCTGGGAAGCAGCAAAGCATCAATCTTGTTAAAGGACTAGTGTGGACTCTCCAGCCAGCCCACTTCATCCTGACTCCTGACAGCCCCCGATGATTTGTGCCTGCTCAGCAGAGGAGAAGTCCCATAACTCACCCGCCGAGACGGCGTGGGATGGAAGCACGACCCGGCGAGCGGGGAATGACTCACCGCACGCTGCATCCCTCCACGGCACCGGGGCTCCCTGCACGCCAACCACCCCCGCCAGCACGTGGGGTCCCAGGACCAGCATGGGGTCCGTCCCCATCCTGCACCTCCAGGGTGGCACAAAAACCTTGCAGAGTGCAGGGCAGGATTTTCTCTATGATTTTCTCTATGATTTATGGGGGTTGAGGTGTTTTCAGCCATTGCATGGTCCAGGTTATAAGGGGGGGCTGAAATTCCTGGGTTGTCCCAATTTGCTGTGCATCTCTGTGCTGGTTGCCCCGAAAGCAGCCACAGCAGCTGTCCCCCATCTTGCAAGCAAGAAGGATTTGCTCTTTACACCCAGCCCTCTCTAAACCAGAGGAATCCTACCGCTGCTTCTGACGGTGGCAGGTCGAGCCCGCAGGGCTCTGCGGAGATGTGCTGAGCATGGTTATCATCTCCGAGATGGACGGTACCTCTGCTCTGAGCCCTGCCCGCAGGCACCAGGGCTGAATTGTTGATTAGTGCAGAATCCTGAGCAAGGAGAGGAAATTCTCCCTGGAGCCCTGCCAGGCCAAGTCCACATCCAAAAATACATCCTGCCGTCCTGCTCAGAGCCCAAAGGTTTTTGGAAGGGAGGCTGCAGCTGCTTTGCATGCAAAAAGTAATAGCAGCCCTGAGATCCCCACATCCTCATGAACAGCACCGGAGTCACTTTCAAATCACAGCATTTATTCCAAAAGAGAAATGGGGAAAAGAAAAAGAAAAAGACACACATGCACCACCACGGATCTGGCAGGCAAACACAGCTCCAGGGCTTCTGTTTGCCCATCACAGGAAGATTTACTAAGGGAAAAATAGAGGCTGATTAATTATGCAGCCGGTTTGGTCCATTATATCATAAAACCCAGCTGTGTAGGACAACCTTGGAGATGCTACCTCTCCAGCATTATCTCAGCCTGGAACCGGGCGCCTGGAGCCAGAAGAAGCCGTCTCAGCACTGAATCCTCACCGGCGCGTGGAGCGATAGCATCTTCCAAAACCCACCTTTTCCATTTGAGATTAGGAGTGCAGTGAACTTTGATATGGTACCACTGCTAATTTCAATCGGCAGGCCCCTCGCCGGTGTCATCGGAGGCCTCGGGTTCATTCGGAGAGCTGCGGCAGCTCGCGAGGGGAGGAGGGAAAACAGCCAAAGACTCCCCTTGAATATTAATGAAGCATCAAAGCTTTTAGCTGCATGGCCGTGTCTGAGCGCGACTGCTCTCCAGGGCTCTGCTATGCTTGGCACAATAAAGCCTTGGTAATTATTTCCAATAACTAATTTAGATTATCATTAGCCCCACATTGGAGGCACAGAGAATGCTGCCCTTTCAAACACTTGAACCACTGAGCCTCAAAAATAAAACGTTCGCTCTCTGCAAAGAGATCTTTGCCAGCTCTAATAAATTAGAATATATTTGTGTGCGTTAGCGCCTGTGGTGGCTCGGGATAATGAGAGCAGGTTGTGTCTGGGAACGAAGGAGAAGGCAGCACCTCCTCTGCCCGCCTGCCTCCCCCTGCTCCTCACCGTGCACATTCCTTCAGGCCCCAATTTGTCCCCATTATCCTCCCGCACCCCGCAACCCCAAATCTCCCAGGCCTGGCAGCCGACACTCTCACAGCCGGTAATAACCCATGAATCATTCCACGCCTTAAAAGAAAATTTCTGTGCGGTGTTAACAGGCTGCCGTGCCCCAGCACTTGCTGCCGGCCCCGTGCTGAGCTCTGCACCCCACGGCGGATGCTCTGCCCTGGTCCTGCCGCCCTCAGTGCCCCGGGGGGGCTCCGGAGCTCTGCCCACACCTCCCCACACCCAGCAAAGCCACCCATCTGCTCTGCCATCGCCTCCAGCCCTGGGCACACCCAGGAGGGTCCCAGCACTGGGGTCCCCAACACCCTGGAGGTTCCTCCAGCCACGGCCAGCCTCATGGAGCAGCCCGTGCTGCCTGCCTGTCCCCATGGGCTCACGCCCTGCCACCCACCCCACCTCCGTGGAGCAATCCCCAGCCAGCAGGAATGTCCTGGGCAGGAGGTGGAAATGTGGTGTACCTCTATCCCACTCCCAGACAGCAAATCTCTGGCTTCCCCAGGATGAAGGCAAAGCTCTAGGTGCCCCCCTCCCAAGCCCAGAGCCTGCCCTACACCCCTGCCTGCACCGAGGAGACCTGGGGTAACTCCTGCCTCTGCCACCGCAGGGGCCCCAGGACCTTGGGTGAATCCAGCTTTCACAGCCTCCGTTTCATCAACCGTGTCATTAGGCTAATGATAATTAATGCCTGCAAAGGGCTTTATGCTCTTCAGCTGGAAGGTGATAGTGAAGGGTAAATTATTGTTATTACCATAAACACAGGGTACCTACCACTTACCGCGGGTGGGACCTGCTTCCTGACTTGCCTGGGCTTTTCTTGGATTCAGACCAGGGTCAGGTGCGAGCTTCACTTCCTCCATCGTTTCCAAGTGAACCTGCACTTGAGGCAGGCACAGTTGGGGCCTGATTCTTTTTCATGCAAACACTCAAAAATAGAGGTTGGGTTCATCACCTGGAAGTGTGCGTGTTGCAGCACCCCTGGGGTAGGGTGCGAGAGCTTCCTCCACCATCTCCATGCCCATTCTCCGTGGGGATGGTCACCTCCCTCCCACTGGCTTTGCTGTCTAACCTTTTAGTGGTGAAGCCAGCCAGGCTGCCCCTTTCTTTAGCACCTAAACGCATGTATATGCACGGATGTGTGTGTGCACTGAGAACACGCGTGTGTTAGGAAATGCGTCCTGCCGCGTGTGTTTCTGGCAAGGAGCTGGCCGGCAGCGTCTGGCAGATCTGCAGGCAACCCGCACCACTGACCTGCCGCACGCTGAAGCAGCCGTGAGCCAACACGGCCACTGTCCCTGGATCTGGGGCCATCCAGCAGCCCCACGCCTTTCGCAGACAGATGGGACAGCAGCCAGCGATGGGATTTGAGCAAAACTTTCATCCCCAGGGGAGCATCCCACGTCACACAGTGCAATTCCACATGCTCAAAATCTTCCTGACTTGTCACCCCTTTTTCGGTAATGGCCACACATCCCAACACCCTTCCTATCATTGTCACATCACTCCCTCCCACTTTCTTGTTAAACTTTTATGTGGTTCAGATTTGGTTGGAGAGTTGATTGACTTTGGTGTTTACCTTTTTTAAAGCTTCTATTCCCTATGGACAGTTTCAGTTTTCATTAAAAATCTTTCATCAGAATGAGCCAAAGTTGTCAAAGTCTGGTTTTGGTTTTTGATTAAAAGCTGAAATCTGCAGTGGAAATTAAAAAAAATAGATATTTCCCCCCATCCTTTCCCACCCCTCCTCTCCATTTTTATTGAAGTCCTCCCTACAGAAAATTCCTGTTGCTGATCTGCAGGATTGCCGGCCGCGTGGGATCGAGCCAGGGCTCATTTCTCCCAGGCTCTGAGCAGGAGCAGGGTCTAGCCATGCCAGCTCCTCGCCAGCCCCACAAGCACTGCTGAGGGCTAACAGCAAGTTCAGATCAGTGGCATGGTTCTTGCTGCCATCCTTGGCTGTAGTGACCAAGTGGGGACATCAGGTTGGTGTGAGCAGCCGTGCTGGTGGTACCCACTGGTGGTACCTGCTGGTGGTACCCGCTGGTGGGCTCTCCCCAGGGCTGTGTCTGGCTGCACAGCTCGTCTGCTCCATCTGTCCAACTGCTCCCAGGCTTTGCAGAGCCGCAGCAGTGCTGGTGGTGGGGACATCTGGATGCCCCAGCCCATCCTCCAGCTCAGAGCAAGACTGTTGCCAGCACGGACAAACCTCACCGAGGATGGAGATGCCTGTGTCTCTGTGACCTTTCTCAGAGCTGTGCCACCCTCCTGGGGACAAAAGATTTCCTTTGCATTCAACCTGAACCTCCCAAGCTGCAATCTGCAGTCAATGCCCCTTGTTGTGGTGCTTGCCACAGCCAAGAACGGTTTGGCTCCATCATCTTTGTGTCTACCCTTCAGGTAGCCACAGGCTGTTCCCAGCTCACATTTCCCCAGACTAACCCATCCCAGATCCCTCCTTCTCCCCTTGCAGGTTGTGTGCCCCAGGACCATCACCATCCCTCCACTCCAGTTTCCCCACATCCCTTTTGAACTGGGGCCCAGCACTGGACACAGTTCTCCAGATGCAGACTCACCTGTGCTGCACGGAGGGGATTGCCCTCGATCGGCCAGCACAGCACGGCACATTTCCCTTACATGCAGCGAGCACGCGCTGTTGGCTAGTGCTCAGTCCAGACTCCACCGTAACCTCCCAGTCATAGAATCATAGAATCATGGAATGGTTTGGGTTGGAAAGGACCTTAAAGATCATCAAGTTCCAACCCCCCTGCCATGGGCAGGGACACCCTCCACTAGACCAGGTTGCTCAAAGCCTCATCCAGCCTGGCCTCTGCTGCTCAGCCAGTCATGCTCCAGTCTGGACCAGTGCACAGGGCTGATCTGCACCAGGTGCACTACCCTGCACTGCCCACTGCCCTCGAGAGAAATCAGGCAGCTCTGGTTGAGCCGCTTTTCACCAGCAGCTGCACCAGCCCGCGGGTGTGCACCAGCACTTACCGCACCTCATTTCTTTCCATCCTTGACCCAAAGCTGCCCCTCCAATTCTAGTCGAACACGCCATTCCCACCCTGTGTTGCAAACACACACACAGCACTACAAGCGTGGCATCTTCAAAGACCTTCATCATCCCCGTCCTTCATGGGTGGAGCAGGAGCACTTCCCACCCCATGCTGCTGGGGGATGCCCTGCAGCCCCGCCGCTGTCCTTGCACCCCTGCTGCCTCCTGACCACAGGGCCGGGGTTCATCGTCTTGGTTCATGCCGTCTAAATCATTATCTATGAAATGTAATTATGTCTCCTCCTTCCCCCTCCCGCCCCGGTTCCTCTCTCAATCCCAAAGTGATTTCTTCCAGCCCGTGTTAATGTTCTTGGAGGAAATGGGTTATCTTTCCCATCTTTCCATATGTGCAAAATCGCAGCTCCTACCCCCCTGGCTCAGCACTGCATACTAATAGGGAGGAGGCTGAGATTGAAATGTATCAAAATGCAAGAATTCAGCTTTGCTTTTGCATCCTCAGAAGCCTTATTTTGCTTCTTGGGCCAAACATATTGTGCATTTTCTGTAACAATGAACTTATCACACTTATTATGATAAACTGAGAAGGCACTTTCCACAGTAGACTAAAATCCTGCAGATTGACTTCAACTCTGAAATTTTTTTGGATACACGTACACTTTTCCATGCCTTTTCTGACAAGGGGAGTATCCTGTCTGCAGCCAGGCTTTGCGTGAGCGCAGCAGCTAAGCCCCAGACCTCTCGCTGCTCCTCCGTGCACTGGGAGGGGACGGCTGATGCCACGTCCCTGCTCCTGGGCAGTGCTAGGGCAGTAGTTACCCCATGTAGGACTCATCTAGAAGTACTGGAAAATGTTTATTTTGCCACTCCAGGATAAGTTGAGTCCCAACCCTGTAACCACCCAAGGCACAGGGGCTCTTCATCCCCCCACCTGCCAGAACATCCCACCTCACCCGTGCAGCCACCCACCGAACTGCACTGCAGAAACCATCCCCTCTTCAACACCTTCCCTCAGGCTCCCGATTAGCAGGAGGCATGGGACAGCCTCTGGAAAGCTAAGCCAGGCAGATATCCCTGTAGCTTCGCTCTCTTGCTCAGCAAGGTGAGACAAGAAGTCTCATTCACCTAACGCCCCACCACAGCTAAGCCACTGCTGCAANCCAGGCAGCAGAGAGCCTCCATCACCCTGCACCCTCCATGTCCTCACCACACAGTGTCCAACCACCTGTCTGCAGGGACCATGAGCAAAATATGCTTAAAGACATACCAGATACAGTAAAAACATGTTTTCCTTCTTCTCACAGGCTGGCCAAAGCTGGGCGGATGCTGCGTGGAGATAAATCCTCCGGACGTGGTACTTCTCAGCTTGCAGCAACCCCCAGCCAGCTTGTCAGCCAGTCCCTTCAAGTACATTTGGTGGCATGGGGAAATAACCACCCTGTGAAACTCTCTGGAGTTAAATCCAGGGAAACGAGACTGCCACGCCGTGGTGAGTGCCCAGCAAGCACAGAGAGCTCACCCCAGATATGGCCACGGGCGGCACCCCAGCCCGCAGCCTCTGCCGAGGGCAAGAGCCGGGGCAGCGGGAAGCTGTATTTTGGCACATTGCCTCCATCCTTCACCTTCAGAAATGAAGCGTGCAGAAAATGAGAGCAGAAATGCCTTCGCTGACAGGTTTGAATTAAGAGATTCCAGGTTTTTATAAACAGTCTTCGGATTTCCTGAAAGTTATGGTGCCGGGCATCATTTGTATGCAGGATGTATCCCAGCTCAAAGGTACCAGAACTAATGCTGTCCTGTTAATGAACTGAGTGAGTAATAGCCATGGGTATAGAAAGCTTATGTCTGAAACTAATCCTAGTTAATGAATCTATTGTTACAGGTATTAAATGGTGACAGGGGGTTTCATCCATCAGCCCTCCATTAATCACAGCGTCCCCGCCTATGCTTATTATTTAGAAGCCAGCAAAGGGATCTTAATGATATTAGTAATAGACCGGTTGTGGTACGTGACCTAGGACAAGCTGGGGATTTAAGGTGATAAGTGTCTGATCACATAAGGCATTTTAGAGGTGATCCAAGCGGCTTTGCTCCCCATGGTGTGTTATCTTGTCTCTGCCAGCTTGCTCTGCTCAGACAGTGCAATGCTCCAAGAGCATCCGTGCGCAGAGCTGCGGTGGCCACACCGGGAGCCTCACCACGTCTGCGGCTGCCTGCGAGGAAATCTGGCAACAGCACGGGGGTCTGCCCGCGTTCTTCAGCAACCCCCTCCCTGCAGACACGCACCAGGTTCCTGGGCATGCAGGGGCACAACACAGGGCCTGAGCGTGCCCACAGGGTGAGCGCATGGGCACACGATGCATTTGTTTGCACAAGTAGCCAGGTGCAAGCCCACGTGCATGAGCACAAATACCCACACACCCACACAGCCTCCAAGTGAATGACTCAAAGGTTTCTCTGGAAAGACGCGAGGAGCATCTGATGTTCTACGCTGATTCTCCATCTGGATGCTCTTGGCACGTATGTTGGGACAGGATTCATCTCACCTATCGTGGTTCCCTAAAGTCACCTCTACAGTCAGAGATACTTCAGCCCACCAAAGGGACACGGTCATCTCCAGGGCAAGGCAGGCTCTCTGAGAGGGCCAGGACAGTGTAAAACAATCCACCATCTTCAGGGACAGTGCTTTGCTGCCTGCCTGCAAGGCAGCCGGCACGGTTGTCTTTGCACGCACCACGTTGGGTTGCGGATGGTGGGAATGGGTCCCAGCTCCGCACACCTTGGCTCCGCGTGGGTGAGGCTGCATTGCATGAGGGCTCTGAGCGGGGCCATGGATGGGCAGGTCTGGGAGAAGCTCTGGTGGCTTAAATAGTTCCTGTCCATTCCTCTCCAGAAGACCACTGCACACTGAGGTTCCTCCTCCTGAAGATTATCACAGGGGCACTGGGTGAGGGATGTCCCCATAGCCACTGCAGCAAGGCTCACGGCCACCATGGGACCAGGTCATCCTGGTGAGGTGGGCAGGGGTGCTGTGTAAGCCAGGGACCTCCCCTCAGGATGTGAGTGCAAAATACCAAATGTAAAAGCCTACAGTAAACAAACAGCCCCAAGGTGCCCATGTCTCTGCACAGCTTTCACCTCCAGCCACCACTGCAGTTCACGATCTGCTTACAATTTCCAGCTGAGAGAGAAAGCTCTCCAGTTAGGAAGGTGCCAAAACTCCAGAAATCCTGATCTGCCCCAGCTGATGGAAACAGAGGAATGCCCAGACACCACACAGGCAGCTGCAGTGCTGCGAGAGCAAAGGTCCCAGAGCTTGGTGCTCAGGCACCCACTGTCCCCAAGGAGCTCACAGCATGTAGGGGACAAGATGTGCTCAGCTGATGGCCAAGTGCCATGACTTCAGAGGTGGGCACTGATTCATCTGCTCAGGGGATACCACATGCTGTTGAAGAATGCTCCGGTAGAGATTAGCTCTGGAAGGGAGCTGGGGGCTGGGGGTGAGCCCATCCTCTCTCCAGCAGACTGAAAAGGTGGATGCTCAGCACCTGCCACCACGAGAAGCTCTTGGGGAGCTGTGCTGTCAGAACATCTTGGTGCCACTTAGGTGATGGGAGGGGAAACTACAGGGTCCAGCAGACCAGGAAATCAGTGACCCTCCCCTCTCAGACGAGCACTGAGATCACTTGCAGAAGAGGGGGTGCTGAGGATTTGGGACTCCCCAGGGCTCCTTCTGTGCACAGCAGGAGGACCTGCTCTGGCAGCTGGTGTAGGAGACCTGCGTGATACCCACCGTCCTGCTCTGGGGGAAGAGCTGAGCTCTGGTAAATGCTGTGTGTCCAAACATGGACTGGGCATCCTCAGGGATTCTTCCCACCGTTCCCATTTCACAGGGTCATCCTGCGCTGCGCTGGCATCGACAAGCTGGCATGGGCCAGCTCTGGGGACCTGCAGGGCTGATCTGTCCTTTCCTGTTCTCTGCAAGGACTCAGAGCCCTGAATTTCCATAAAAAACTGAGACAGATAATCTGCCACTTGGTTATATTTTTAGGTTAATAACAAATGTGTAAATATATATATGTCTCATCTTCACAGGTATTCACAGCCAGGAGCTCACCACTTGCCAGCATTTAAAACAAGCCCAGATCTAACCTTATCAGCGGAGTGTAAACCCAGATCTAACCCGACACCTTGCCGTGCCAGCTGCACAAACATCCCCCTGTTGCGCTGCCACTTGCACAAGGCAGCCCCGCACGGCTGGAGCCCAGCAGCCAGACCCCAGAGCCTGCAGCTCCCTGGGAGCCAGCCCCAGCCCTGCCAGCTCCCCACAGCCTGCTCCTGCTCTGCTGCTTGGACTGAGATTGCAGAGCTTCCCCCAACAGTTGACACCAAAATCTGCTCCAGCTGAGCGCTCACCCCAAACCCTCCTGCCAAGAGAACGATGTGTTTGGGGGGTTTGTGTTTCTTGCAGTGTTAAGACACCATCCTCACCTTCCTGCCTGCACCAGAGGGAGAAGATGAATGACGGCTCCGAGGGATGCACGGCCATGGTCATGCCCTCAGAAAAATAGGAGGCTGCCTGGAAATCTTGTAAAATGACAAGAAATAGTGGTGCCTTTGTTTTGTCAGTCTGTACCCAGAGCTTTCTTCCTCATCAAGAAGGAAACTGTCTTTATCCAGCAAGGAGAGCTGAGATCCTCCCATCACCTGCTTCCAAGAGCTGGGGTTTGCAAGAAAATCCCCAGGATGGCAGGGTCTGGCAAGCAAGGCGAGGTCCTGGCCAAGGCTGGCCGGAGAGGGAAGCAGGGCTCGGTGTCCCCGTTCTGCATGAGTCCTGGCACCGCGCAGGTGGGTACCTGGTCTCCGATAGTGCCACGCTGCACTAGGACAGCAGCCAGCAGAGGAGGAAAAAGGAAGAGCAGAGATAATTATTAGTGATTGAAACTGATTGCATGAAAAAAGGACAGATGTTTCTTGTTGTGCTTGTGTGCCTGAGGCTACAGTGCCATGCAAGGGACCAGGGAAAACTCCTTCTCAGCCTGGGAATGCTGTGGCGCTGAACTGCATCCAAATGAGGACTGAAACCGGCACACACTTTTCCTCCGACTCTCACAAATTCACACAGAATCTGCCTAAAAACGCCAGTCTCCTCATTTCCCCCATGCAGGTAGGGGATGTCCACACAGGCACCCTCTGGCCATGGGCCACAAGGTGCTGCAGAGATCCCCCAGCTTCTCCCCAGACTTTCAGCCATCCCAGTAGGGCCAAGGCACTGGGAGATGATGGGATTGGAGTGCAGCCAGGTCTGGCAAAGCAGGCAGGGGGTGGAAATTTTGAGCACAGCATCATATAAAGGCACAGGACTGAAGGCAGGGAAAGCAAAACAGGCCTTTCGATGACAGCAGGAGGATTTATTAGTCATCATCCTCCATGTAGCACCCAGGATGGGGGATCCTGCTGGTGTTTTCCTTCAGAAAGGATGGGTCACCCAGGGGGGAGCCAGCTGGTGGCCCCACCAAGCAGAGGAGCCGCTGTCGAGGGGACACAAACCCCTGTGGTGCGGTGTGTGGGCTGCAGTGCCTGTCTGATGCTATAAAATATGTCAATAGAAGGCTTGTCTTAGCAATGCTACTGGTGGTGGTGATGTGCTTTTGGCACCAGCTCAAACGCCCTCAGTGCCAAGGCAGGATGGAGGGGGGGATGCACAGAGGGAGCCAAGAAGGGGTCTTGCCCCACCATGAGAGGAAGCAGCTCCTTCCAGCATGGTGTGGGGATGTCTTGGGGACAACCTGGTGTCCTCTCTTGGGAGCCGTTGGAGTGACCATTGACTCAGATCTGTACCAATTGCACACAAGATAACTGTTTGAGTATCTCAGCTTAAAGGGAGGCTTTAGGGAAGGTCCATGGGAGGCAGCAGGGCTCAGACCCATGTGGGTCTCACTTCAGAAGGAATAAAAGGAAGGTTACATGACCGAACGGTGCAGTGGGCTGGGAGAAGGTCACGGCTCAGCCCTGGAGGAGCCAACACCAGCCCCTGCCACCAGCTGAACCAGAAGAACCGTGAGGAGGAGAGGATGGTCACCACCCCAGCAGGTCCATGTCCCTGGGCGCTGACCCTGTGGCCCCCCCAGTCCCGGGGTACCCGGAGGATGACCGAGGTGTGTGCCCCGTCCCCTGTGGGGTGCTGGCATCCGCCCCCCGGAGCTCCTACCGCACCACCGCCTGCAAAGACCTCCAGGGGGGATGGAGGAGGGCTGGGACCCCATCCTGGGACCCCGGACCGGCAGCAGGGCTGGCTGCCCTCCCCCACCGGCCCGGCCCGGCCCCTCCCCAGGCAGCCGCACATCCATGATCGGCCACTGCCCTCTGCCGGGGACCGTCCCTCTGCCGCGAGACACGCGGTTGCCACGGAAACGGGATGTTCCGCGTTGTGCCAACCCTGCCTGCGGTCCCCGAGCCCGGGCGGGGGGACCAGGGGCTGAGGAGGATGGGGGGGGGGAAGGGAAGGGCAAAAGAGGAGCAGCTCCCACCCGTGTCCCCATGTCATGGACCCACGGGCAGGTGGCTGTGCCAGGCGTGCGGGGAAGGCACAGGGCTGGGCGAGAGCATGGTTGCTTGTCAGCTGTCCCATGGTGACCCCCCCCACATCTTAACCCCTCAACAGGGCAGCGTGGGTCTTTTCCCACATGATCCCCAGGTCCTGGGTGTCCCCGTTCCTCCCCAGTGTCCCCTGGCCTGGCACTGCACGGAGGGAGGTCAAACACTCACCTCTTCAGTTTTGGGGGAAAGTCCCTGATCATCAGGACTTCAGCCTTTCTAAGCCGTTCCTGCTCATTTTGGGAACACCCATGCACGGATGGCCTTTGGACGGGACCACAGTGGCCTGGTGGCAGCCAGGAACCAGCCCCCGGGGTTTCTCCAGTCACTGTCTCCCCTGCATGGCAACGCCAAGGCCACGCTGTGGTCCTCCTGCCAACAAAAATCACCTTCATCCAGCAAGAAAGGACACCAAGGACAGCCTTGTTTCACCCACACTGCTGATGTCCCCTGGATATCCCATGTCACACCTCCAGGCAGGGCTGGTGGCTCCGTGGACTGAGGTACAAACCAGCGAGGACCCTGTGCCCATCCTCAGCTCTCCCCTGCCCACGGAGCAGCTTCCCTGGCCCTGCAGGACCATCTGCCCAGCTCTCCTCTCCATCCCTAGGAGCAGCTGGGGGCTTGGGGTTGGGGTGGGCTGGGCAGCTGAGCTCTCCTGGTGTCTGGACATGCTCCTGGGAAAGACCTGGAGTCTTTCTGGGGCCCTGGAGGAGGAGGAATCTTGTTTCCACGAGCTTCTCTGCATCTTGTTGTGAAGATCTGCTCATCCTGGCAAGCTGGTTGCATGGTTTGGGTGCTCACTCGGACACACCTTTCATTCACCCTGCGCACACCCAGCACCGTGCTCAGGGCTGTGGCAGCAGTGGGGCACTCCCAGCCCGTCGCAGGGTGTTGGAGTTTCACGGTGTTCTCGCCCTCCTCCCTTCCCCATCCCCAGGAGGGGGGAAGAGAATTAAGGGGTGAAGAGAAAAAAGACTCATGGGTTGAGATGAGAACAATTTAATAACTGAACTACAATAATACTGGGAATAATAATAATGATGGTAATAACAGTAATATATACAGATACATAAATGAGTGACACACAGTGACACTGCTCACCACCCCATGACCAAGGCTCAGCCCCTTCCCAGCTAATGCTCCTGGAGCAGNCCATCAGTGTGTGATCAGCTTCTCCTCAGCACAAACCCCAACAGCCTCACACCAGCTGCTGGGAAGAGAGGGAACTCTGTCCCAGCTGAACCCAGGACAAGTGTTACAGGAGGAAACAATCCCATCCTGTCCCCACAGCAGTGACAGCTGCAGTGTCCAGGCGAGACACCCTGACACAGCTGCAGCAACCCTCTTATGCCACACCCGGCACAACTCCTGCATCAGAGGCAAACACAGAGTGGATGGGCACAGCCACACGGGAGGGCTGCAAAAGCAGGGAGAACAAGAAGAGAAGGGGAAAGGCATGATTTATTCATCCTGCAGAGACTTCGTCCTCCACCTGTCCCTCCCACTGCCCACCAATCCGTGTGCTGGGATGGGCAGGAACAGGGAGCAGGGCACAGCCATCATCAGCCAGCAGCCACCCAGCAGGGTCAAGGCATGCTGGAGGCTGATGTGCACCGTCGAGACCTCCCATCCCCAAACCTCCCGTCCCCAAACTTCCCTTGGGTACTGACAGCCACAAGCCCAGGAGGGGTTCCCAGCACCCTGCTCCCCAGGAGAGCCCCAGTTCTAGCCAGCAGCAGGGATAACATTGCATCCACTGCTGCCTCCAGTCCTGTTGCCTTCTTCCAAATAAAATACCATGTGAAGTGCACCCAAAGCACAGGAACTGGGCCTCAATATTTTTGCCACTTGACAACCCAGGGGAAGGGGCTACAGGCTCCCTGGTGTACATCTGCTCCCTGGGTGTTTTCTGGCAGAGCCTCAGCAGGGCTCTGTGTAGGGAACCAGCATCTGCCCAGCACCGACAGCACACACATCCCTGCCTCCTCGCAGCCGCGGGAAGCTGCCTGCTGCCCTGCCGGCTGCCCAGGCTGAGCCTGGTGCATTGCATGTCACCCAGACCTGGCCTGGCCCCTGGGGTGCAGGGCTTCATCCTTTGGCTTTGACTTCACTCCAGCCCCAGGACGTTTCTCCCACCTGCATCTCTTTTACCCCACGCTGTCTCCAGTCAGGTCCATCCCACACAGAGACCGGGCAGCCCTCAGCTACTGCCCCATGGGCCAAAAAGGGACACATAGCAATGGGGTGGAGAAACCAGCCCTCCCAGGCTCTACCGTTCTGGGACATGTGGGGGTGCAGACGAGGCAGGTCAGCCCCTCGGTAAGGAGCCCTTTGGCACCAGCTGGGTCCTGCCAGCACAGCAGCTCCATCAGCATAGGCGTCAGGTCAGGGCAGGAGATGCCAAGCTCAAGCTGAGCACAGCCCCTGGGGTCCCTCAAGGTCTCGCTGCTGACAACGGGTCACCAGCGGGGAGCTGTCTGTGGGCTGGAGATGGGGACACCAACCAGGGCTTGGAACAGCCCCAGAGCATCCCCAGGGCATTCACCTCCTGCCTCATATGTGTGAGCAGGGACCTCAGCTCCACCAGAACAACCCATCGCCCACTGCCCTGCACACCAGCAGCACCCAGCACACCTCATACACAGCACCAGGGAGGTCTTGATGTGGATGCCCCACATGCAGTCCACCAGCCACCCTCTCTCCCATCTCATCCAGCCAGTAGCCCTGCTCCACACAGCCAAAGGGACGGATAGACCCGTCCTGCTGTGCAGATCCACGCCAGCACCACGGGTCCTGCCCAGGACAGCTGTGGAGCTACGACTCGTCCAGAGTCTGGGCTCACCACACGGCATCTCCACACAGCCTTGTGCTGCAATAGTGCCCAAGCCGGGCTGTGGGTGCAGTTGCCAGTTTCTCTGTATCTCCACGTATTTCCTGCAAAGGATAAAACCACTCACAGAGTGACAGAGCAGCCGTGGCTGGAAGGGACCTCCAGAGATGCTCTGCTCCAAGCCCTGCTCAGAGCATCGGTACGTGTGTGTGTCACCACGTGCACGCGTGTCTGGCCGCGGCGTGCGTGTCCGTCCGTGTGAACATCTCTCCCCCTGCAGCTCTCTCCCTGGGATTACAGCTCCCAGCACAAGGCAGGCAGGCAGCGAAGTTCTGTAATTTGAAAGAGCTGCTTCTCCAGACATCAGTGTTGCCTTTGAAAACACATGAAAGGCAGGCAGCTTGTGAGCAACCAAAGCCTAGCTCAGGGAGACAAACGTCCTTCTACGCACTCCCAGCCTTTTCCTGCGACGCGTGTGATCTTCCCTGCTCTCCTGGGCGCCGGGGTTTGAAAGGCTGCTATTGTACCGGGGGCTGCGAGCGTTTGAGAGGATTAGCTGCCTGGGAAGGGGCCTGGCTTGTGTCAGGGAGCTGCTGGAGACACGTGCCGCACACCCTGCACCGCAGTGAGAGCAGCCACGCACCAGTGCCAGCCACAGAGGCCTCCTGTGCGGGGACATGGGGAGGAAGAGCAGCAGGGTCTCATCCCCCAGCACTGCCCCAGCACCTCTTTCCCCTGTCCTGGCCTTTTGCAGGGACCAGCAGATGCATCCCCAGTTCCCCGTGTGCAGGTGAGGGCAGGGCTGTGCACGCTGCATGGGATGAGGCGACTTGCCACTAGAGCAGCCATGGGCCATCCCCTGGCAGGGCAACGGACCCCAGAGACCACTGGGCGGCTGTGCCAAGGACCCCCCACAAGGGTCTGAGGCACCCACGAGGCCCTACCTCTCTGCTCTGTAAACCTGCTTTGGCTGCACTGACTGCCCTCCAGGAGACCTGTGGCGTGGTGTAAACTTCTTCTGCTCCCAGCACAGCACCCGAGTGCTGCCTCCTTCCTGAACCTACAGCGACGAGGCTGTACTCCCAGTGCCTGCACAGGACCACGCACAGCCCCAGCCTCTCCCACCCACGGCATCCTCCAACCCCTGCAAACTCCCAACCGTCCACCGGCTCCTGCTCCAACCTTGGCTACCCTCCTCTGCAGTCTCCCAGGACCAGAAATCACATCCTGGATCAGAGGGAAGCTCCTGACAATGGTTTAACCACAACCAAAACCTTTCTGCAGGATGTTTGGGGTTTGGGAAATTGCTGCTCAACTTTTGTCCTGCTGTAACTTGGTGCTCCCGACTCGTCTCAAAAAGCCTCTTGTTCTTTCATCACTTCTCCCCTCACACTGGAGAATAATATTTTCACTCACACGCTGAAATGAGATCCTGATGTTTCTGCCAGCAAGGCTGTTCAATAACTTGCTTATGTTCCTGGATGTAATTGCCTGGCAGACTTTCGGCCCCTGTGCATTTGGGGACGAGGGGGTGTGTGAAAAGGGACGCATTGATCTCGTGCAGCAGACCCGAGCCCATTTTGGCTGCATTGCCAGAGCCCAGACGAATGAAGGACAGAGGAGATCAGAGGGTGAGCACGGGGACGGGATGTCCCCCCGAGTCTGGGTGAGCTCTGGAGGAGCCAGGATCCCAAGGCTCAGTGGTGTGCAGCTCCCTAATGCACATCAGCAGGTGGGTGCAGAGCCCAGACCCTTCCCCAGCAGCTGCTGGTGGAGCCTGGGCTGTGTTCCAGCCTGGAGAGCTCCAGCAGTGGATGAGGGGTGACAGCAAGTGGAGACAACAGCGTCCCTGCTTTGGCGGCACCCCGCTGGATGCAACAGCAGAGGAAGACCCCCAAAGTGCTGCAGTCCCAGAGATGGGATTTAGTTTCTGGGGCTCCCCAGACTCACTGCTTTCCCGCTCCACGGCAGCCGGCCAGGCAGGCACCTGGAAGTCCTGACAGTCCCAGCTGCTGAGCATCCTTCCAGGTTGCCGCAGCGTTGGGCCAAGGCGCCCCAGGGAGCGGGCCAGCCTGGGGATGCCGACAGCCTGCCAAGTGGGCAGCATGGAGCAGATGATTCCTGCCAGCCTGGTGGTCCATCTGGCAAGCTGCAGAGCGGTTTGGCAATCCCCACTCTGCAGCAACCCATGTGGCAAGCTGCTGAGGACTCAGCAAGCCTGGAAGCCACAAGTGCCCATCTGCCAGCCTGGCAAGCTCTGGGCAGCGGAGGAGCCCCAGCTCCCAGCACCATTGGGGTGGAGCTGGGAGGGAGGGAGAGCATCCCACAGGGCATTGCTGCAAGCTTGGCAAGGTCTGGAGAGTCCCAAATGCTGTCTGAGTCACTTTTATATTTCAGGAGATCAACCCGGGGAAGAAGGTCCCTTGCCCATCAGGAAAACATGATTCTCCAGGCTGCAATTGCAAAGTTGTCCTTGAACCACATCTCCAGTGAGAGTGTTGCAGCTCTGCACCATACTGGCCAGTACATCTTGTGGGCTTTATGGCCATATCCCATCTCCCGAGGTCTGTATCCCCACGCACCCAGCCTTCAGCATCGTCTCTGGAGAGCTGCAGCACTGGCAGCACTGCCTGAACCTTCCCTCGCCCTCCCCGGGGACATGTCACCTGTGCCACCTGCCTGGCCCTGGCGCTCAGCACCACAGCTCCCGCAGATTCCCATGTCAAAGCCTGGTGATCCATCCGAACTGTGAGCTCAGGCATCAGGGCTCCGTGCCGTTGACAAAGGGACACCAAGGTCCCTGTCAGCGCAACCTCGGTGGGGACTGCGCCGCTGCTGAACTCTAGCATCTCCCCGTGGGCTCTTCCAGCTGTAGAGCTGAAGTTTTTGAAGGCACAAGAAATCATTTATAAACAATGGGGAAATAATATCTGTCTCCTTGTATCCTCAGAAGTATCATGGTAATTTTCCTTTGTTTTTTTCCAAAACAGCTCATCCTCTGGCACAGATAGCAAGTGGGAATCTCAGCTGGATGTTTCAGACAATTACGAACATCTGAAAAAATGGATGTAAGAGGTCTCGGACGTTAGCTGCAGCAGTTTCTTAAACTACTGATGGTTTACTAATAAGAATCAGGATGGTAACAGTTACAGCCCAGATCCTGTAAACTTTCCACACGCAATTATCCTGAGGTCAGAGTGCTCCTTTGGGAGCAGAGGTGCTCACTGGCTTGGGATTAGCAGGATGCAGCGTTACCCCTGAGCAATTCCTGCAAAGCCAGAGCCTGAGCCAGCAGGTCTGACACTGCTGCTGTCACTGCTGACCTTCTCCCAGCACGAGGCTTTCGCAGACATCCAACGCCTGCCCAGCAGGTTGCTTCCTAACCTGGGCTCAAGCCAGCTGCTCTCATTCAGACGAGGATTTCAGTGATTTCAAAGGTTTGCAGCACTGGAGCTTTTGCAGAACTGGAGCTGCTAACTTCTGGCTAGAGCCTTAGAGATCACCATGAGACCCAGCTGCCCCGGACAGTTTATGTTCCCAGCCTGGTCACAAAACCTCCACCCAGGGCGCAGAGCATCCCAGGGCACGAGGCAGGAGACCTACATGCACCGGGGAGAGCTGAGCCCCACTCATTTCCCCTACAGCATCTGTCCAGGATGTCAGCCTTTGTCCAGCCCCGTCCCCTCTGCTCGAGGGACAATGTCGCTCAACCTGAGCGCTGCAGTGGGACCAGGAGGTGAAGCCTCCTCAGTCCCTGGGGACAGATGATCAAATACAATCTGCCAGAGGGGCACGGAAGAGGCTACCCTGTGCAATGTGTGATGAAGGACAAAGCTGGCATGGCGGTTAGTCCTTCCTTTGCTTGGTTTCGAAAGAACACACGATACAAGCTATGTTTTTTTTTTTTCAATCAGCTCTTGGAAACTGTGCCTCTTTCTGACTCCAACAGCCTGAATTCCTGCCCGTGTTTCTTGTGGTTTCAGCTGGCTGTAAAAATGCCTCTACTGGGGAGAAGAAAGACCATTCGCTCCTCTCCATGAACCACACTTTCCAACAACAGTTGCTAATAATTCATGCCATGATCAAGTGTGTGTAATTTGGAGATATTTCACCTTGCGAGTGTGCTGCCGCAGGGAGCGGGGGCTCCCACGGCCGGCTGGATGGCAGGAGCCCACCTCTCCCCTTACTTGGAGCAGGGGCTGCCTGGAAAAGGTCTGGCAGGATTTATTGCCTCCTATAAAGGGGCAGTAGGTGGATGCTGGCTGTTATTACAGGCTGTATATCTCTTCTGCAGCAATCTGCAGCTTTTACCCCCTCCAGCAGGTTGCTGCTGCCATCCCTTGCTAGAGCCTGACAGGGCAGAAAAAGCTCAGCGTGGGGTCACACAGTTCCAGCTTCAGCCTTTCTGCTTGGGCACAGACACCTGTGGGTGCAAGGGGACCGGGCAGCCGCAGGACCAAATCTTCCCCAGGGCAACTACGTCCTCCTCCTCCTGCCACCAGCCTGCCTGTCCCCTTGGAGGCATTCAGACATGGGGAGAGCTGCAGGAGCACAGCCTCGTCCCAGACCCCTGCTCTGACTTCACGATGGGGGATTATATTCGATGAACCATCCATATTAAAAATGACACCATCCACACCACATCTTCGGGTGTGATAGCTCTATACAACAGTCCAATCACAGCCTTTCTCAAGTCAAAGAGCAGCAACTGAAGGCTTTGCAGTTGGATTTTATGCACAGGAGCATCAGAGGTGTTCTTTCTGGATGTTCCCAATTGGTCTTTGTGCAATAAAATGTGTAAAAAAGAAGAAAATGACGGGACTGTGTAGAGCCTGGAGTGGATCCAGAGCCTGGCCACTAGTGTGACTGATGAGAAGTGCAGCAGGGAGTGCCCCAAATCCTCACGCTGCCTCAGTTTCCCCCTCTTGGGCATTGAAGATTGTCCAAGACCAAAAGTTCAAACTATTTCCTAAAAAGCATCCCTTTCCATCATCAGAACCATCTCCTTTTCCGTTTCCATCGGTGGGCTCTCACTGCAGCTGGGTCATAGGCTTTTCAAAACTCAGCCTCGGCTTAACCCACCTCTCACAGCCAGCCCAGATCTTTTTCCAGGCTGCTGCACCTGGTGATGGGCACAGCCAAGGGTCTTTCTGGAAGAAAAGAGAGGAGGCAGCTGGGAGCCACTTGGTCAGGAACCAGGTCCTTGGGTTATGAAATCTGCTGAAGGCAACTCCGCACCTTCCCTGGGCATCGTGGTCCCCAGGCCCATGGACAGCCCTGCCCTTGCTGGCAGCTGCGATGGCACGAGGGGTTGTGGCTGCACCGGTCGGTAGGTCTAGCAAGGAGGGAGTGCGGGNGTCAGGAACCAGGTCCTTGGCTTATGAAATCTGCTGAAGGCAACGCCACACCTTCCCTGGGCATCGCGGTCCCCAGGCCCATGGACAGCTCTGCCCTTGCTGGCAGCTGCGATGGCACGAGGGGCTGTGGCTGCACCGGTCGGTAGGTCTAGCAAGGAGGGAGTACCAGCAACAAGGAGCTAAAGCGGCTAAAATGAAGCTAGAGGAAAATGCAGTTTTAAGGAAAGTCAACTCGCAGGTGAAAAGGTTAAAGTGCACCTTGAAAAATAGGGGAAAACAGCAGTTTTCTTTATTTTTCCCCAAGATTGAGATAAATTCTCTTCTGAAATGCTGCCATAAGTGCCAGCCTCCCCTTCAAGTGAAGGACCCCGTGCGCCTCATGGCACTGCGCTGAGCCCTGGGACCACGCACGGGGCAGGTGACACTCATGGGGCTCTGCCCAGGCACACGCGGTGCGGAAGCATCCCCGGGTTTCAGAGGGACTTGAGAAATCTGCAGCTGACGTCATTACTGTCGTGAGCTCACTGCAAACCCAGCTGCCTCCAGTTAACGCCAGGGAGCTGGAGCCTCACACGAACATGCTCCAGCAGTGACTCAGAGCAGCGAGGGAGCCTTTCCGTCACCCAACGACCGTGGCTGGCCCCAAAACAACACAACAGCCTGAGCCCAGGCGAGGCAGCAGGAAACACAGTGGCTGGGGTCCCCACAGCAGTCCCACCTCTCCATCCTGCTCCCTCCTGGCAAAGCGCCCGTGCCACCAGCTCTGCAGCACAGCGGGAACTTGGGCAGTGAAACTTCTAAAGGCAGGAAAGAAATGAATCTGCTGTGGTTAAGGTTGAAGGCTCCTAGCGGTGCTGAGTCAGTGCTGGACCGGGTTTTAGCGTGTTGTCTGGGGTTAGTCCCAGCTGGGCATGACGGAGGAGAGGGGACAGCAGTGACGGTCGCAAGAGCTTTGCTGCTTTTACCAGAGTTACAAAATTGTCATTTTCTCTCCTTGGGCTGAAAAAATATCCCCAACACTGACAGTGCTCCATCTCGGTCCAGCTCTGAGAAGCAAAGACCTCTCTGGTTTTCCAGAAGGATCGTCTCTCTGCTGCCCTGGCTGCCAGGTGACCCCAAGAAGGAGCTGACCCACCTTACAGCCTGGTACAGAGGAGCAGACGAGCATAAACCTTCTGCAACCCCAATGCAGCAGCACGAGCAGAGCTGTGGGGTGTCCCAAGGGAGGCTCGTGGCAGACCACAGCACCCTAAAACCCCTGCTGGCTTCTGGGTGCCCACACCCAGCCCCAGCTGGTCCCATCGCTGCCCAGGTGCCTGCCTGGGGGGATCTCCTCTGCACAGGGCTCAGATGGGCGGCATCTCCCATCACATGTCCATGTCCCTGGAGATCCCAAGACGGTGCTGTCCCCCCCTCACAGCCCAGCACAGGACAGAGCACATGGAGAGGTTTGTGTGCAAGGGCTCGGCTGTCCCAAACACAGGGGAGATCAGGGATAAGAACGAATCAATGCTGGCAGTGGATTTGGGTTAACTGCTTTTCCTCTGAGGACAGCTTCCCCAGGTGTCTCAAGGGGGCTCAGATGGGCAGCAATGGCCCACGACAGTGGGCACGGCAGCGAAGGCGGAAAGCAAGACCCTGCCTCTGCCTTGGCAGATTTCACTCCATGCTTCCTAGGCTTGGACTTGCTTAAATCTCTTCCAACTGACAGACTCCAGGGCAGGTTTACCAAGATTTTACCATCCTCAGATCAAAGCCAACCTCCTGCAGGACCCTCTCCCTTCCCGACCTGTCTCGGTGTCGCAGAAGGCAGTACGGCTCCAATGCCAGCAGCGCACAACGCCGTGGCATCGGGTCTGGATGGGGATGCAAATGCCTTTGAGCATCAGGCGCTGCCTTGGACAATCTCATAAGTCCCCAGAGAGCTGGGCACAAGCTGGGTCACAGCTGACCCTAAGGGCACGCAGGAGCAGTGATTGCTTTCTTACTGTACCCCTGTCTCTCTCGCATCCCCTTCAGCACCTACCGTCTGTGTGTCACAGCTTCACCGACTTGCATCCTTTTCTAGGGCTAAGGGGAGAGTCAAGTCTAGGCCTTTGAAGATTGCTTTAGCTGGGAGGGAAAACAGCAATTATTTTTAAAGCCTTGATATCACTAATTCTATCAGTTTTTTCCTGCCCTATGTTTCAGACATTGTTTTCCTTTTCTCTTCTAAGCGTTTTCTCCCCCCTTTTCTCCATCCTGTGCCTTACCACTGAAACACTGTACACTGGAAAGGATGAAAGCAAGACCCCAAAACTGTCTTTTCTTCATTTTCAATTTTGTCTACATAGAAATGTATAAAATAAGCTTCTCTAAGCTTTTTTTTTCTTATTTAACAAAAGGCACTGTTGCAAGGGAAGCAATAACTCCGAGCAGCTGTGCTCCAGGCTGCTCAGCACCACTGGCGTGTCTCCTACCTATGAAAGCAGATGGAGAACCATGGTACCTGTGAGGCTTTTGTCTTCTATCTGTTTTTCTCTCTCTTTCTCATGAGTATCGTATGTTTCCTTCATCTTTCAGACTCATAAGTCCCACTGGAGTTTTCCCATGCATTGCTGTACTCAGGGCTCTTCCTCTTCAGGCATTTTTCCCGTGTACCATCAGTGTCCTGATATGATCTTACATATCTGTAGATCACTTTTTCTAAGATCTTTTTATGGGCTTGTTGCTTCTCCCTTGCTAAAATTCCCCCAGGTTTTTTCCTCCACAGTGCTCAGACACACTCGTATCTCCCTATGCTTAAATTCCTGTGGACGCTTACAGATGTGGCCTCTTGGAAAACGTCTGATCCCCTCTGAGCCCCTCCTGGTGCCCACCTTGTGCCGTGCAGACATGTCGTGCTCTTCAGGATCATCAGTGGGAAATCACCGCGGGCAATGCTCGGCGATGCCACGAGCAGCCATGAGCTGAGCTCCGTGCTGGAGGGTGTTGCAAAAGTTTTGCCCCATAAATAAGAGATGCTCCCTAAGAGGGAGGGAGAGCTCTTAAAAAAGAGCAATTTAGTAGTTTTCAGCAATTAGGTGGTTCCTACTACAGTGTCTTCTCCATCACAACATTTGGGTCAAGAAGGGACCGACCCTTCCCTGATCTGCCAAGGATCAGTGAGATTTTTCTTCCTTCACATCAGGAGTGCTCCTCACCTCCTACTCGCCTGGTTTATTTTACCTAATTATTGGAAAGCAGGAGCAGGAACTCAAGACACTGGTAATTCCCATCCTCTTTTCTTCTGTACAGGCTCTGAGGTTCAGTGTTTGGCATCTTGCATCTCTCACGCCTGTTGCACGGTTGGTGACACTGTAATGAACAGTGAAACTAATAGCAGGTATTTGTGAGACATATTTTGTTCTTTGCAAAATGTTAATAAAGAAGAATCTGCGGCACCATGCCAGGAAATCTTTTTATATCTTATTTCCAGAATACTCTAACATTGGTTTATATCTGCAACTCGAGTAATGCTCTGGGAGAGGCAAAGTAGCATCCCCAGTCCCTCCGTTGTCAGCAAAGCCGGTTCCCAAGAAGGAGGAAAGTCTTGCACCGCCTTCCTCAGTGCCTCAGAGTGAATCAAGGCAAGACCCCAAGCACAGAGATCCCCTAAATTACCAGGGGGAGACTTCAGACATGTCCTGAAACACAATTTGTGTTACATAACAGCACTTAACTCCTCCTGAAGCTGGTGGTGGGATGCAGTGTGACACTTCATCTGTAAGTCTGCCTGCTATTAAGTGCATCATGTTTGGGCTCTACAGATTTTAAAATATGAATCAAACCAGAGGACGCTACTCAGTTCTGCAGGTACCCATTGCAGTTCATGCTCACAGAAGCAGAAGGATGCTGCACTTAGACAGCGTAACAAGGGAGCTGGTCTTAAAAGACAACCAGGGCCCCATGGCAGGGAGGAGCCTTATGCTCCCCTTTTGCTCAGCCAACATTTGCCAGCACCAGGGCAGTCCTGTGTTGTAGTTTGACTCCAGCTGGGAGCAAAACATCACCCAGCCGCTCGCTCACCCTCCTCCCTCCCAGGGATGGGGAAGATAGTTAAAGGGGTGAAGGGAAAATAAATTCATGGGTTGACATGAGAACAATTTAATAACTAAACTACAATAAAATTGAAAGTAATAATGATAGTAGTAATATACACAAATATACGAAAGAGTGACACACAGTGAACCGCTTACCACCTCATGACTGAGGCTCAGCCCATTCCTGGCTAATGATCCCGGAGCAGGGAGAGTCCCGAAACGACAATCCCGGAATGGAGATGAGAGCCCGGGTGTCCAAAACTGAGAGCTGACCAAGAGNTCAGGGAACTGCTTACCACCTTATGACCGAGGCTCAGCCCATTCCTGGCTAATGATCCCGGAGCAGGGAGAGTCCCGAAACGACAATCCCGGAATGGAGATGAGAGCCCGAGTGTCCAAAACTGAGAGCTGACCAAGAGAGCAAGACAACCTGGAGAGAGGGGTGACCTAAAGAGAGAGAAAATTTCCAGACAGAGCCCCCCCTCTCCCCTGGCCATGCTGTTCATGGGATGGAACAGACCATCGGC
>VZTO01001673.1:52562-96324 GCA_013400615.1 Syrrhaptes paradoxus
TGTTTTTGTTGCTTTTGGTTTTGGTTTTTTTTTTTTAATATTGGCGTCTACCGTATGCACATGTTGTTGCCAAAATAAGAGATTTCATAGTGTCTTGTACAGACAACAGTGGAGGGCCTCACAATATATTTTTTAGTTTTCCAGACTCTTGGCCCTTCAGGAATGTAAAGCAGCCTAACAACTTTTTCTTTACATAATTAAAAGCAATCTGTTCAGGGTTTCTTACAGGAACTGGCTAGTGATTTTTCCTCTCTGGGAGTAATTCTCTTGAGATAGCATTTCTGTGTACTGCTAGATTGCTCTTTCTTTTCTTATTAAAATTTACAGTAGTTTTGATGGGCACTTGTTAGAATTTCTTTGTATCCAGACTTTGCAGCCTGTAAAGGATATTTCACCTCTTTCAGTAGATTTAGAGTTTTGACTCCTGGGATTGTAGCTCCTTAAGTCACAGACGAGACCAGAGTTATACACAGGATAAAAATAGCAAGCAGTAATTAATACCCATCCTCGGCGAGCCTGCCTCTTCTCGTCTCTCTTGACATGTTGCACTGCTGCAATTTCCTTTTCTTCTCCTAAGAAATAGATGAATTAATATCTTTCTACATGAGCGAGGAAATAAAACAAAGATGCTTGTTTCCTGCCCTGGCACGCCATTCCCCTTGGGGTACTGTGAGTTTCTGTGAGCTCTCTTCTCCTGTGCAGCCCCGTTGCCTCGGCAGGCTGCTGCTGGGCTGGAGGGGGCCGGGCAGCAGAGGTAAGGGCACAGCTTCTCCCTCTGCCCTCCTGGACATCGCTCCTTCCCTCTGTCAGGGACTGGATTTTTTCTGTCTTCATGCTCCAGGCAGCAGAGACAGACTCCTTCAGCTCTGGCAGGGGTAAATCCGAGTTGGTGTGGCTCTGCTCCATACTGTGACGGTTCGGATTTTTTTTTTTTTTTCATTTCTTTTGCAGATGGGGTGGATCAATAGGAACATTTTTCACCTCTGTCACCTGTTTGCACAAGGAGAATCGTCCGCTGGGAGTGTTGGAGGGAAGAGCTTGACTCAGTCTGGCTGTGCTGCTTGGCAGGGGAGACCCTCGCTTTTGTCACTTCAGGGATAGATATGCTGACCTTGTCTTCTCTGAGACAACAGGTTCAGGAGGACAGAGCGAGATGTATTCAAGAGGTCTAGGAAGGTTGGCTGTATGGATGTTGATTTGGGGACAGAGTTGTGTATATGAATTCAGCCCTGAGTGTGACTTGAATCGTGGGACCCCCTGTAAGGAAGGACAGGACTGTGTTGGTGCTGGACCCCCTATAAGGAAGGACAGGACTGTGTTGGTGCTGGACCCCAGGAAGTTAAGGGATGCTTAACTCCAGAGAAGGTCACTCCTTTGTGCTGGATGAGGGGAGAGAGCACACTGTACCCTCTTAAGTAGCATGCTTGGGGATTGCCTTGATGCTGTGTGAGGCTTAAGGAGGAAGGTTGCTATCCTGTGTATTTTCCCAAGAGTTATTGCTAAGCATTCAATTGAATTATGACGATTACTTATAGAAGGAAAGAAGCCAGGGAAATGCAATTCCAAGTGTATGTAACCATCATTGTTGCCCATGTCTGTAGAATTTGGCTCATTGGAGAGTGGTGATTGTGTCCCGTACCTTTTCCTCAGGGCTGATTTGCTCTTGTCTGCTCCCTGAGCTCTCACCTCCCTTTCTGCGTTTTAGTGGAAACACCCTGAGCTCTCACCTCCCTTTCTGCGTTTTAGTGGAAACACCTTACCCTGTGTGCCTGTCCCCGGGGAGCATCCTCCTCCCTCACACTGGAGTGCTTGCAAGATACAGGGTAGTATAAGGGATCAGGTCATCTCCTTCCCCTCTCTTTCCAGAGTTTTCCTCATTTACATTTCTGTTGTGTCCCCTAATTACCATCCCTTTGGTTTTCTTGTTCCTCCTCAAGCTGCTTTTTCCTGCTTATGGTCCCCTGAGGATGTTATGCTGAAACTATACTAGAAATAGTTAATGCAAAATCTTTCAGGAATTCTCACTTCCAGCTTGCAGCATTGTTGCACAGTCATGACATTTCCAATAGAGACATGACGGGAAGTCAGACCTTTCTTTCTGGATTACCTCCTGTTTCCCCTGCTGGGGACATGGATATATATTGTCTTCTTGGAGTTAAGGTACATTCACTTCATCAATTCATGTTACAAATCATCTATATATTTACCCACCTGATACTTCCTTCCCATACCTCCCATCCCATGAGGAGCTTAGATTTAGTAAGCTGCAGTCCAGCAGAGAACGAGTACACAGTTGATTAAACAGGTTTTTTTAGAATATATATACTGGGTGTCAAACAGAGACCTGTGAAGAGTTTACATGCCTGGGGGACATTTCTGGGGTCACATACATTGTGTGTGTAACTCCTGTCTGGAAAAGCGGTCAAGATTGACTGTGGGAGGGGTGCTGTGTTAGCCTGTCATGTAGCTGGGAGAGAAGGTCATGCCTCTGTTACAGCCTGGTGATGATACAGAAACCATGTGCTTTTTTTTTAATATATATACTCCTGCTTAAATTCTTATTTAAAGACTTTGAAGCATCCTATTGTGTGCTTTTGTATGGGGTGACTTTGTAACCGTCATGGGCAGGATCCCATTTCAAGGTCTTCTGGAAGCCATCTGCGTTCATTAATAGCTTTTGGATTTGGCATGTGGCTCGGTGCAGATTAAAATAGCTGCATCGCTGCAAAACTTTCTCTACTGCCTGCATCAGTTTGGCCTCCCCACGGAGCCTCCGCAGGCTGGGTTCACCCTCGTAGAATCATGGAATCACAGAATGGTTTGGGTTGGAAGGGACCTTAAAGATCATCAAGTTTCAAACCCCTCTGACATAGGCAGGGACACCTCCCACTAGCCCAGGTTGCCCAAAGCCTCATCCAGCCTGGCCTTGAACCCCTCCAGGGATGGGGCATCCACAGCTTCTCTGGGCAGCCTCATGGGAGAGGGTACTCTGCATTGCGCCCCGCTCTCGGTGTGTGCCTCCAGCTTGTCCCCGGTGGTGGGGGATGCGTGACCCAGCGCAGAGGCGTGCTGCGGTGCACCGTATCTCTGCACCTCTCTGAGCTCCTGGGATTGCTTTGATGGGAGACCCGGGTATGCGCAAAGCTGGCACGTGGCCTGGCTCCCAGCCATCAGGGTGTCAGGGCGTGGTCAGAATATGCTGGGGTCAGGACTACAGAGTGCTGCACAGGTGATAAATTTCTCCTCTTCTTCAAGGTGATCTTTGTGGTTTGGGTGTTGGATACACTGGCATGCTGCTCTAGGTAGTTGCCACTGCTGTAACCCAAGCCATTCTTCTTCTAAGGGCAGAAAACTTCAGTTGGGTCCTACTGAAACTGAGTAGTTATAACCCAGATGGTTCAGTGTCAGAAACATCAGCCTAGGGCACACAGATTCAATTCCTTGCTTTGGCATCTTCTTCCTACGTAGGATTTGGTAAGTCCATCAGTCCCTTGGTTTTCTACATGTAGAAGGTGCTTCACCTGCCCAACAAGTCAGTTCTCTTGTCTTGAGTTCGGTCACACTGGGAGAGCTCCACTGGAGGTGCAGTGGTGGTACAGGGCAGAAGTGTCTCCGCTTAACACCCAGAAACAGAGACCTGCTGCTTTTCCCAAAGCTCCTTCAGAACATTTATGGTCAGCCACGGCCTTGGTGGCCTCATTCACATTGGGGCATTGCTCATCCAAGGGGAAACAACGGCAACTCAGAGCCTGAAAGTCAGTCCAGCAGCAGGACCAGTGATGAAGGGATCTGGTGTAATAATTCAAGAGGATAATTAAATAACCCCAACTCTAATGACAGAGGATTGGTTTTGTATGATTAGCTTAAGCCTACACCACACGGCCACTCTTCATGGTGGGCCATTCCCTGTCTCCCTGGCAATGGAAGGCAGCGCAGATCTTCGCTCCAAGCCTTGAACACAGTACAGCCTCGGGGAGGAGCAACACAGGATCCTCTGCTTGATGTTTATCCTCTCTGTTTCTCTCAGCCTGGGTATCCAGTTCCTGGAGTGTGCCAAACGTGTAGTTTTTATTGCAACCTCTTGAATCTTCATGGAGAGCAAGGTCTGCTCGCAGTGATACACGGCAAGATGTTTCTATTTTGAGCCAAGGCCCACGCTGGGTTTTTGTGAGAGAAGGAAACCTTTATTGGAATCCTGCAAGGCTTTATTTCATTTCCTCCTCAGTCATGAGAGATGGTAACTGCTGCAGCCTCCGCCGCGGTGGTGAGTGATTCCTTCCAGTGGTCCCTGGTTTTCCCCCTCATCCGGAGCCGTTGGCTTTCCCTCGACTCAGCAGCGTCTGATGATCCAGCTTTGCTAGGAGGTTGGCCCATCTCCTTTCCCCTCCAACCCGAAGGTGTTCAAAAGGAAGTCATAAAGTTGATATTTTCATTGTAGAGACATGGTCTATCCAAGTTTTTTACATGATTTTGTCTCTCTTTAAAATATGTTCTCCCCTGAGGCTTGGCTCAGCCGCTATGGAAGTGTGTTGCTCATGATCACATTTTTGAGACACCTCAGTGTCTTAACATCTTGCACAAGAATGTGTTTCTGAGGAGCCAGTCATGACGTCTGGAGTTTATCAGTCCACTTCTTACATGGTAGAAAGATAAAATTAGTTCCAGAGAGAGAGAGATGTTGGAAATGACACAAAATCCTTCTGGTAGAAAGAGGAGTAATGGTTTGCAGCCATCAGATATTTCAGATCACACAAGGGGATCAGTACTCCAGATGGAAATACCAACATTCATTGTTACAGTGTTTCTTTGAAAAATTTCTTAGTATGAACCTAGGGACCCTGGAGACCTAACAAGGGGAGATGCTTTCAGAGGTGCCGTAGCTTCATCAGCCGTTGTTCGGAGCTGTCAAAACATGGCTTTGCACAGACAAGGAGAAACAAAACCCCACTCTTGTCCAAGAGGATGATAACAGGGAGCTGGAAGGAAATAAACCTCTTGGTCAAGGTAAATTCTGACTCACCTCTTCAAACTTTGCACCTACCTGCTCTTGAGAGTTTCCTTCAGGACCCATGTAAGTATTTGTCATTTCGGTTTAGTCCTTGTCGGTTGTGGCTGGCTCGGAGGAGGCTGGTGGTACCGGGAGCTGGCTGCTGGGAGTTGTCTTCTACCCAGAAGAAGGGTCAGTTGGCTGGCTCACCAGAGCATGCTTGGAGGAGGAAAAACATTATTTTAGACCAGAAAAGGTAGTGGTGTCCACAGGTCAGGGAAAAATATGAGAAGCTAAGTCTGGTGTAAAAACCAAAAGAGGTTTGAAGTGTTTCAGATCGCGTGCTGGCTGTCGTCTGATTTCTCCAGTAGGCTGAAAGTGCCTTTCTTTCTCCGCTATAGAAATTAAAAATGGCAAAAAACTATGTTAAATGAGCAGGCTGAGGTGGTTATAGGCACCCCCTCGTCACGTCTCTGTGCCTGGTTGTCTGATCGGATCAGGATGTGACCGGACGCTCCCGTGGTGCACGCATGGGCTTCCAGAATGGTGCTGAAGCAGGACCCGGCGTGGCCTGAGCCTCTGGCTGGGAAGCTGGATGGCAGTGCTGCCTTCGCCCTGGCTGGGCAGGAATGGATGCTGCTGCCCTCATATTTCCTGAGGGAATTTGTAAGGGATCGCTGTTTATTGTTGGAAACATTAATAGTGTTTGATGGAAGGATACCCGTGAAGAAGAACTCGGTTGAAGCAGAGGTTACACAGAAGGGATTTTTTCTGGCTGGACTAGTCGTGGTGCTCAAGACCTGTGCTTTTGTGGGGAAAAAAATCAATGACTGCAGGCATTTGCAGTATGAAAAACCATCAGGATTCTCTTGTCAGTATCCCATGGGATTTCCAAGAATTGTCATTCTCACAGTCCTCTGGCAATGTGCAGAGTTTTCCTTTTTTTTTCATGATCCTAATCTGTGGGGTATGTATCCGACCTAATAAAACTATTTTTCAGCTTCGCTGTTGGTAGTTTTCTTCCTCTTCTTTCTGAAAACATCTTGCCTGCTGGCAACTGCATTGTCCGAAGAGGTTTGAAGCTTGGCACGCTGTCAACAAAACTTCAGTTACCCTTTCAATCAAACATGGTAGTGCTGTGAACTGGCTTGGCCTCCATCCCGAGGTTCACCATAATCTTCCTTGTATAATAGGAAGTCCAAACAACCCTAGGAAATAATTCAGATGCGAGTGGTGCTTTTAATGGAACAAAGAAGCGCCTAGAAGAAACATTAAGAACCTCAGCTTTAACTCTTTTCATAATTATGCACTCCGAAGGAGCGGAGGCTTTGTAGATAAAGAGATTACATGCATCTTATGAGGTCTGTGTAGCTGTGACAGTATCTTCCACCCACATTTTCTCACATTTTGTTTCACTGACATTGCAGTTGCAACATTTAGTGGAAGAATATTGCAGAGCAGGCTGCCCTGTAACCCTGCAGGTCCCTTCCAGTCTGGCACGGGTAAATGGAATCGTTCTCCCAGTTTGTGCTGAGGGTTGTGCCGGGTGGCTGCTGGCGAGAGCAGCAGTCTGAGCTGGGGATGCCCTGGGATGCTCTTCCCAGCTCTGGCTGCCTCTGTGCTGCCTTTATTTTTTGAACAAGAAAAAGGAAAATACATTGGAGGTGTGAATCTTGGTGTAAACCAGTGCAGAGGCTCACTGGGGCACTAACAAAACCGTGTCTTCGGCTGGTGTCCTGCCTCCATCTGGGACCCGGTGCCGGCAGCCAGGCAGGAAGGCGAGTGCTCAGCTTTTCCTCGCCAAAATGCAGCCACTAGTGCAGTACCGTGGTGGGCAGGATTTACCTGGTCATCCCACCTTTCGGTCAGCTTTGGCTTGAGGTATAAGTACTGATGGCCCGTGTGTTTCATGCTTTGATACGGTTATAAATGCTGGTTTGTCCTTTTTTAGTGTTACTCATTTGCTTGTCTTGGTAACATCCTCCATGAGGAAGCTGCATGTCTGTTAGTTCCCAATAAACAAAATTTCTTTCTCCCTGGTATATACTTGGGGTTTTTTTAGTATTGTAGCTTTGCCCTGCTGCACTGTGGAAGGGAGAATTTGGAGTCCCCAATTCACTCCTTTCACGCTGTTCATTATCTTATATGCCTCTCCTGTGGTCTCTCTAATCAGGTCTAGGCTTTGAAATCCTTCTTTGTGTGATAGTTTCATTTTACAAAAGCTGAACTAGTTTAGATCAGCTCGGTTGATGTGATCTTACTCATTTCAAAGATGTTTAACAGCTGCAGTCCCGTGTACTCGTTGCCGGCTGAACTTAAATTGTGTCAACTTCTGCGCTGCTCCGCGATGGCAAGTGGGAATGTTTGTTGCAGCTGTCTTTAAATTTAAATTTGGATGTTTTAAATGAATTAAATATGAACATGAATAATGCAACTGGTAACCTAGCCTTTCAGCAATTAAATGCAAACTTTTTTCGTTTTGTCTTTATGCTTTCAGGTTTTGATATGCCGCAGTATTTGTACTGACTTTGCTGTCTTGTAGGAATGATGGGGAACTAGAGCCCATGACAGTTCAGTGGAGCCGTTGGCACTTTTGATATCTCGGTGAGTGGAAGTTGTTTGAAACTGTGGGAAAGGCACTTTATCTGCTACAAAAGGCAGCGAATCAATTGGCCTTTTTAGATTTTAAGGTGGCATCCTGCTGAAATGAATTTGCACATTGATCTGTCCTTTCAGGGTATAAATTCTGGAAACCAACACCACATAAAACCGTGGTCCGTGCTTGCAAGATTATCTTAATGCCCACAAGCATGAGAAATACAGCTTTTGAAAAAGAGAGGAGTTTTAACTCTGGTATGCAGCTTTGTACAAGGGTCGGGTTCTGGAGGTGGAGTGTTGCAGCATGTGGTGGGTTGTGTAAATCTCAAACGCTTTATTTGATGCAAAAGTCAGATTGTCTCCTTCGTGCCATTGACCCAGCCAACAGGTTCTCATCAGGGGTACGTTTGTGTCTAAGGTCATTCAGGAAGATCTATCCGTGTGCATAGCCCGTTTTCCCCCCTTGGATACCAAACTGTAGCTTCTGCTATTTATTACTTTTAAGACTTTTTTTTCAGTCCCTGAACGATGTAAAGACCACGTCCATCTGTACTGCGTTTCTCCCTGTGAGCTTGCCTGTTCCACCCTTCACTTTCTTCTCTCTGGACTGAAGTCTGTCTTCTTCATTGGGGTGTTTCAGGCTTGCTAAGGCTTGCAGGGTGATTCCGCTTGCCCTCCAATCCGTTGTCAGTGACATCAAATCATAGGGTATTTCAGGGTAGAAGGAACTTCTGGAGGTTGTCTGGTGCGGTCCTGCATGCTGAGCTGGGCTGGCTTTGGAGTCAGACTCAACGTCAGGGTTAGATCAGGGTGGCAGCTGGTGACGCTTGGAGTATCTCCAAGGATGGAGATTTTACAGCTGTGCTGGGCGACTACAGAATGAAGTTACAGCCAGTGGGAATTACCGGTTCCCGAGCCCTGTGTTAGTAAAGCCCACTTTACACCAGTTTCAGGTGGGCTGGGGTATACAGGCCACATCTCCATGGTGGGCAGGGACTGGTCCCGGTCCCTGGGGTGTAGCGAGGCTGGTGGCTCACATCTGCACTGCTCGAGGCAAGCTGCTGCCGGGCCCGCGGGATGAAGCTGTGCATCATGGAGTTTGGCTCTGGCTCTTCTCCTGGCATTATATGGCCCTGAAGCACACTATTTTGCCTTTTTTTTTTCATTTTTGAGTTATGATTTTGCAGGATGAAACCACATGTTGCTGTCCCGTGGTGTGAGAACATACGGGGGAGCTGGATGGTGCAAAGCTGTGGTGGGGGACCACGACGGGTGGCAGGAGTCTGGCTGGGACCATCTCATTTGGACAGTTTCTTGGAAGCAGATTTTGGAGCACACTGTCCCCAGGCTGGCACCCACGTGGCTCTCAGCAGAGTGGGAGTCCCCATGCAGCCTCAGTCGTCTCCTTTGGGAAAAAGTCTTTTTTTCTTTTTTTTTTTTTTTTTTTAAATACAGGAGCAAGATTTACGATGTGTCATTCTCTTCCATAACATGAAATCTTGCTGGGAGCCCACTACCGTGTTGGCTGAGGGACACCAGCAGCCCTCTGTGTGCTTTACAAGCCCATTGCTGTGCAGGGACGGAGGGTGCAGTAGCTTCACCTTTCCTCCTGAGCCCCAGCCTTCCACGAATCGCACCTGAGCATCTCANGCAAGCCCATTGCTGTGCGGGGATGGAGGGTGCAGTAGCTTCACGAATCGCACCTGAGCATCTCATACATGGTCATGAATTTTTCCTCCAAATACTCCTGCAGGGAAGGGTTGCAGGTCCCTCCCGGGCAGGGCTCTGAAGTGCTGAGGCTGAAGCAGCTTTTCAAAAGCCATCTGAGTGGCACAGGAGCACCCACCCCCTGCCAAACGCGTCAGATTTATGGTCAGTGTTCAGGTACTTCAGAAAGTCCTGCGGCCGGGGGAGCCGAGCAGACAGCAGAGGTGCAGAGCCGGAGATGGTGAATGCTTGTCTGGTGCCTTCATATAACACCTTTCACCCTGGGTTTTATGGCTGGGGGACTTTTCCTACCATGACTGCTAGCTTTTAATAAAAAATGACTGAAAGGAAATTATGAAAAGAAGCATTAAAAGTTGTAAATAAGCTTTCACATGTAGATTACCTTCCGTTATTGAAAAGAAACTTTACTCCTTTCACAAGTATGCACAAACACACGCGCTATTTATGAGAGAGGCAATAAGAGACTACTGTGTACCTTTTGATTTGGATTAAAAACCAGCTAAGGTTTGTTTTTTTTCCTTTAGTATTTTCCTTCTCAGAGTATTGCTCAATGTTGCAAGCGCTGCACGTAGTTTGTAGCGCTTTTCTAGAAATTAAAGTCTTCGTTTCTCTTCGGTTTGGAAAAAGCCTGCTTTTCAAAATCACAACTTCTCGCCAAGTTGGATCTGTAAATAACCCTTGAAGCAGAACCTCAGTGTTGCATCCCGGGACGGCTTCCTCTTACGTCCTCCGGCCTGACTGCCCCACTGTGAACAAAACGGAGTTATATTGACACAATTAATCTTTCATTAGTTAGTGTAGTGTCAAAACATGCTTTTACTACTTTTCCTAAGGGCTTGTTTGCAGCCCAGCCATTCATTTAGATATTTTCTGTCAGGGCTTGGCAAGGCTCGGCGCATACAGGAGGCACTGCCCTGCGAGACCGGCTGTGCAGGAGCGCTGTTCTCCGTGTACGTGTCCGGCACGCATCTCCCAAGAGTTCTGATTTTCTGTAACGTTTGCTTCTAACAAGAATGCAAATGCTTTTTCTTTCTGGGGACAGTCCAGCCAGTTTTTCTCCAACCAGGAAAAAAAAAAAAAAGGCGGCACAACTTGGACGTTGGTTGCAGTACTAATAGCAAAAATATTTCCTGGGTCATTGTCCAATTTCTCATCCTTATTACCCAGAACTGCTGCGAGCAATTTGAATTGCAAGTGGCGAGCTGGGGATTGCAGTGCTGCTTTGCCAGAGTTAATGTTATGTTTCCATGTGTTTTCTTTCATAAATTTCAGCTCTGCCTCCCTTTGTTAGCGAGCAAGAGCAGCCCTTCCTTCCGCGCACACGCTCGGGACCCGCTGTGGAGGTAGCGCGGAGACTGACATGTGCTCCTCTCGCTTATTTATGTCGCTCTTGCTGCCGTAAATTTGAAGTTGTCTACATATTGGAGAAAGACTTGTAGTTTCGGGGGGGGGTGAAATGAATTGTCTGTGTTCTGTAGGAGATGTTCTGTGCAACCCAGGGTGAAGGAGCATCTGTTTTCTCCCCGCTGTGTGATTAGTTAATGTTGCAGATGACTGTGTGCTCCAGAATGGGGGAATTTTCTCATATTTATTTCTTTTGTCCTAGACACCTTCCGTTATCTAAAAGCAAGCCAGTCCCAGGATAAGGACAGCAGCAGGTGATAGAATGCGGAAACCAGGCCCTCAAAAAGGTGAGCAGTGATGCTTGGCACAGCCAAAGGCCCAGTAGCGAGCTGGTGCGGACCGAAGGATGGAGCCCAGCGCATCGGGAGGCTGGCGATGGGTTGGGAGCGTGGGGGACACGGAGTCGTTCGTTTCTCTGGCACCGTGCGGAGGAGGCTTCATCAATCCATCCATGAGATGGGCAGAGGAAGAGTCCCTTGCCGGGTGCACCCCTGCAGCTCCTGGGGCACGGTGTCAGGCAGCAACGGTGCTGTGCAGAGCCCGCGGCACGCACCATCTGCTAGTGCTCCCAGCGTGAGGCAAACTGCTCTCCGCTGGCACAAGCCTCCCCCTTCTAATGAGGCGTGAAACCAAAGACCAGCCTACCTTGTGGAGATGAAATCTGTTACGGACGCTTACCTCTCGCAGCCTGAGCCTCTTGTCCCGTTACACACGGTGGCAGCCGCCGTACTCAGGGCAGCCGCACGCATCCTGCCTGCATCCTGCTTGCCCCAGCAAAAAGGGTGAAGTCAAGCAGGCTGCCTGCAGCTGAGCTGCTCAGACTTCTTGTGCTTAACAAAAACATCGATTTCCTTTAGTGTTGTGCCATGCATGTGCGTTTGAGTGGACTGATCTCATCACATGCGCTTCGGAGGATGGGGGAAGGGAGAAGCGGAGAGGATGGAGCATCCTCTGCAGCTCTTTGTTCACATCTGCTGCACGCTCACAAGGTTTATTGCAGGAGATTTCTGTGTTCTATTTCTCTCCTCCCTTTATTTTTTTTAAATACCTCTTTTGCTTCTCTGGTGGTTCATCTTACAGAAGCATTATCCTCTTCCTAACACTGCTTGTCCTTTAATGAAGTGAAAATAAATGAAGGAAAGCAGGGAATGGGGAGAGCCTGCTGCGAGGCAGCTGGAGGGCTTGGTAATAAAAGAGGCAGGTTGATTAGTCAGCAGCGTGGCCACAGCCCGGGCTGGCTGAATTTAGCCTCGCACACAGCTTGTCCTCTCCGCCTCGTGGAGCAGGATGCGTGCAGCCAGGCTGGCTGCGTGACCTGGGCTGTGAACGCTGGGCCGTGGGCTGTAGAAGCAAAACGTGCATCACACCCGCTTGGGTTTCTGTCCTACTTAACCTGCTTTTTTAATAATGCATTGAACTTTTTCTTTATTTGCCTGCAGAAATTCTTGCGTTTCTTTCCCTCTCTGCTGCTTTTGTAGCCTGCTTAATGAGGATTTTTGCATGTTAAAGGTTAAGAATAAAATGTAACTTCACCTGCGGAGTATGGTGAGAGGCGACTTTGTGTGCACGGATGCTGTTAGAGAGCTGTCCTGCGACACTGAGGGGAGCGTTACCCACCCCGGGGGGCTTTTTTGCTTCTGACTTAAATATCTTGTGTCCTTTATTCTTGCTTTCTTAGGGAGATGGCAGAGTACTGTCCTTCGTGGGAATGCATTTGTGGGAAGGGTGTCCTTCCATCTCTTTCATTCATTCGTGTCTCTGAGGAGGCTTTTTGGCTGATCCACCTCTAACGATGCTGCGGCTGTATTTCAGATGTCCCTTTTGTTCATTTAAGGGATAAAACCCACATGCAGTCTTCCTGTCCATTGTATTGCAAAGAACACATCAGGAAGAGAAGATTGCCAAAATAATGGTCCAAAAGCAATTTCAGACAATCTTAAGACCCTCCAGGCCACTCCGGCAGCAGCTCATGGCCTGCCTCTTCCAGCTGCTTGTCAAGAGGTGTCAAAACTTTTCCTGTTTTCTTTTTTGTTCCTTTCACCAGGAACTGCTTTTTTTGGGGGCAAGGCAGGTTTTGTAGAGCACTACTTATAACAACCCTAAAAATGCTTTGTTAAATAAATGAGCGGGACGGCACCAGGGTACATCGGTCAGGCAGCGGTGGGCGGAGGAACTCACTCAGGGCGGGTTCTCCTACAGCTCTGGGCTGCTCCCGCATCCCTCCCTTGGGCTGGACCCTGCCAGAGGCAGGGATGGGCATCCCCTGCTTCTTCCTCTATCATTTTCCAGAGCTATCTTAGGAACTTCTTTCTTTTTTTTTTTTTTTTTTTTTTTTAATGCAACTCTGAGGCCCAAAGCTGTTCGTGAGCAAAGACGACTTCAGAGCCGGCGCTGCTTTGCTCTGCTCTCCTACAAGCTGTGCAGGGCATGGTGGTAACCCGGTGCTGTGCGTGGAAAGGGCAGTTGTGCAGATTTTGGGAGAAAGTCCTGTCCCCATCGCTGGAGAGGGTGGAGGCTGTTTGTGTGAGTAAGGCCAGCTGCAATAACCTGGAGCTGATAAACAAGGAGCACTTCAGGCTCCACTTCTCGGCGTAGAAGATGCCCGTGAGCCGTTCTGAGTGGCTTTCGCAGTCGTTCCTCTTGAGCCTCGCCACCAGCTCTGGCAGTTTGCTCCTTTTGACATTCTTGCTTGCCCTTGTGGGAGAACACTAGTTGGTGAGGACTAGGCAGAGACTAAGATGCAAATGCAGACACCTTGTGTCAGGTCTTCTTCTGAGCTGTGTGGAGGGAGGGAGAACGCCCCAGAGGTTTAGACAAATCATCTGTGTTACCCGGGGGTGTGACAGGGAGGACAGGGAGGTCACCCCTCCTCAGAGGTGCCTGTAAAGTAGGTGATGTGAACAGATAATGTTGAAGAGTGCATTAGGCTTCCTTCACTGACACAAATGCTTTATTTCTTGTTTCAGCCATAGACTGGAAAGATGGTAAAAAGCACAAGTACAGCCGCCCGTCAGAGTCTCCCTCCCAGTACCAAGGTAAGAGAGCTCCCTGCCTTCCCCCGGCCTTCCCCCGGCCTTCCCCCTTCTTTTTTTTTCCCAAAAGCTTTTTGAGTTGCTTGGATGTAGGAGACTTCAGCGTGCTAAGTTAGTTTACAGATAAAAACTGCTTTTGGACTGTCCTCGTGTGTTTAATTCTGACCACACTTAAAACTGGCTGAGAAGACAGCAGGGTAAGCACACAGCTGAGCCGGCTAGTTTTTAAATCAGATAGGATCAAGCAGATCTGTTTCTTACCGCCCAGCCGCGAGCGGCGAGGAGTGACTCTGCCCACGTTTTCACGTGTTCTTACTCCTCCACGAGCTCCTCTCCCGTGTTCACAGCCGTGGCTTGCCCGGTCATCGTTGCTGCAGCAGAGACATGGTGCGACCGGTGCTCCCTCTTCCCCAGCAGCAGGAATTTGGCCCTTACCCCTGCAGAGGCGATGCCGGCTGCCTCGGCGGAGCGCAGGGCAAGGGCTGGTGGCAGCGGAGTCGGTCGCTTCTTGCTCCCTTTGGAGAGGAGGTGTCCTGTCTGTGGGCCAGGCGGGCTGTGGCCCTGCAGGATCAAACTGACAGCTCCTGCTGTCTCTCGGGGGGATGTGGAGGTGACTTCCGACTTTGGGAAGTTCGTCTAAGGCTTTTATGATTTAGTAAAAGATTTTAGGGCCTGTATTTACTTACACAGTATAAGAGGGTGATGTCCTTTTACTCTCCGTGTCCTTACATTAAGGTCACATCCATTCCCACCCAGTACAGAGGGACAAGAAATGAAATGATTGCCTGAGTTAAGTCATTTCTAACAGGAAACGTATTTGCCGTTGTGAAAGGCTCTCCTGTGTTTCTCAGAGCCCCTGGGAGAGCTGAAGTGGGTACTGTGCCTTGGGGGCTCGCTTATCCTGGGCCCTGAGGTGAGGCTCAGGGTGGTGGTTCTCGAGGACTTTGGACTGTGGGCCACCGTCAGCCCTCGCCGTTCTCTCTTGGGGCATCTTGTCTGTCCTTGTCTACCCTTGTACTGACGTAGTGTGGATCATGGTTTGGGAAGGAGCTTCTCCAAGGGGAGGAAGTTCATTAGCACCTCTGGTAAAGTCTTGGGTCTTCTTTCACCCTGTGCTGAGCTCCACGTGACATTATGGGGTGCTGTCACAGCCCCCATGGCCTGTGTACGGTGTGCCTTTGGAGTGGTGGGGGCTCCGTTGCAGTTTCCCCGCTGTTCCCCACGCCACACCGTTAGCGGATGTCAGAGGACTGGCTGTTCAGTGGCAATGCTGACCTGAAATGGAGCTGCCTGTGAAATCCCATCCACGCTCACGGTGACCCAGCACACCAACCTCCTCGCTACATCCCAGGGCTTGCTGGCCTGGGGAGGAAACGCTGCAGATAGTCGGATGTGCACGTCTGCTGAATGAGCACGTGGTGTAGCAGTGGGGATCGGGGATAGCCTCCCTGCAAGAAACTGAGCAGCTCATCACCGCGTACACAGCGAGGAGGGTGATACTGCAGCAACTTGCTGGCACAGAGCACTCTCTGGTCCAGGCTGAAAGGATTTCTGCTCAAAGCTAATACAGAATTGGGAGACTTCTGAGAAGAAGCAAAGCGGACGGCGTCCTGGTGTTTGAAAGCTATTTGTTTTGGCTGGCACATTCTTGCATTACTCACTGTCTTGCTTAGAAGAAAGTGGGATCATGTTGTCAGTTGTAGCTGTTACCCATGGAGAACGTGCAGCCGGATTGACGGCTGAGCAAAATGCCTGGAAATTATAATGGACAAGACATGCAGGAGCTGTGCTGTCGCGGTGGGAGAGCTGACCGCTTGGGAGGCTGCACCCGGTCATCGGGGAAGGCCACCATCACCTTTGGATCTGCGAGCAGAGGCTATATTCTGCTAATTTTCATACCGAGTTGGCTCAAACTGTGCTGCTTTCATGTGCTGCCTTGATGCTTGTTAGCAGACACACATATGGGCTGCAGACTTTAATGGGATGCCTTGATCTGCGTAGGGCACGTTCTCCTTCACAGATGTGACCTGAGACGCACATGTATCGTTTCAGTTGGATTGATGACCCCTCGGGAGCCGAGATGCTAATGGAGCCCAAACCAGACTTCAGTTAAAGATATAAACAGAAACTCCGTCTTCATTTAAATTCTGGGCAAAAGATCAACGTTAAATGCAACATTATTAGAATCCCAACACAAGGGTGCAGAGATGCATTGTTCACAGCTACTGTTGTTTGACCCCTTGGATGTGTGGAGTGTTTTGTTTGTAGTAAATATTTTTGAAGCTTAAGACATCAGAGCCCAAACCTGACACTCTGCCTGCAACTAATATCTCCCTTTGGCACAGGCAAGGAGCTTTCCAAAGACAAGCACAAGTGGCAGGCAGTCGCCCTCAGTAGGCTTTTCGCAGCCGAGTTCCAGGGAGTTATATAGGTTTACAGTCCTTGGCTTTGGTTTGGCTCACAGATGTAATTACAAAAACCTGCTGTTTCTCATTAAGCGTCCTTTTCTCATTTCTTCCTGTAAAGAAGATCTGATGTATATTATACAGAGGAACACGGGCCGTTCAAACCATGATCCTTCCAGTCTGTGGGAGTACGGTGTGCTCTGCAAGGAGGGGGAGGAAGAAAGGAGACAAGGCAGAGACCAGCCAAAAAAAGAGGGTGATTTTGGGGCTGGGATGACGTTTAGCGTATTGTACTGGAAGCCAGCAGTGGAGCAAGCGTTGCCCTTTGCTTTTCAGAGTGAGAGAGGATTTCAGTCTGTAGTCAGCTCTGTCCTTGGACACTCCTGCTCCCTCACCAGTAAAAGGACCAACTTTAGGACTGGCTGAAGTGCTGGCTTTTCCTGAAGCAGAGTGTTTCACTGGCAATTGGAGAAAAGCCTCCAGGGTTTTATGACCAACACTCAGAAAACATTCTCCAGTGTTACCTGCAGATAAGAAACAAGCATCTTGCAGACTAAACCATCCTGTCCCTGCAGTACGGCATCCGATTTATTAATATGAATAAGAATATTGAGAGAACATAAAATACAAGGTAGCCAGTCTGTGCTAATGAGAAAGCTGAGCGGGGTGTTCTCAATGTTTCCCTCTGGACTTATAACCGCTGTACATAGCGAGCCTGTAAAATGGCATCAGCCTGCCCCCGGCAGCGCTGGCGTCCTGGCTGACAGCACGCCTGGAGGATCCCGAGCAGAGTGTTGGAAATGAGTGGGGATCAGTACAGTGAGCAGGATTTGGGGACGGTCCAGAGGAGTTGAGGTTGAGAGGATCAAGTGCGATGTGTCCATCTTCACCCATATGTGTTCTTTCTCCAGTACAGAGCTCAAGCTTGTTCTCTGCACCCCCATCAAAAAAGCCTTAAGTGCCTCCTGCTTTCTTCTGTTTTATCAGCAGCTCTTTGTTGTGAAAAAACTCCCAACTTTTGCATTATGCCATTTTCTTCTGATTCTTCCTGCGGTTTTTAGGTTGAAGCTGATTGTATTTGGTTAAGTGTACTTTGAAAATAATCCTCCCCTGAGCTAACTACTGTTACTGGATTAATTTAAAATCATTCCCTACGTTCTGCACAGGGCTCCCTCTTGCACTAAGGCAGCAGTGGCAGCCTCCAGTTCCAGTTTCTGGCTTGGCTTGAGACTAATGAAACTAGTTTGGAACTAGATGATCCCTTCCAACCCTAACCATTCTATGATTCTAATCCCGAAAAAAAAGCGCAGTCCCTAATTGTCCTTATCATGCCATCGTTATGGCCGATAGTGAACAGAGAAGGAGGGCAGGCTTAACTCTGCTGTGTCGGCTCTGTCGTTTCTTAGAGTTTAGAGAAGTCTTTCTGCTGCTCCTGCTTTTCTTTGCAAAATAAGTGACCAGAACCGTGAGTCCTAAGTAGCTGCAGTTCTAAGTGTTGTCTGTGTGTCTTCATATGGTGGTTGGGTCCCAACAGGCTCTAGAATTAATCTCAAATAAGTTCCATGTCCAAACACTATTTTTAGAGGCGCGCAGCTGTCTCAGAAATTTACTGCTCCTGCTGGGATTGTGCAGCGTTGATCTCGACTGCGGCATGAGCTGCTGCGGGGAGCAGAAGGGCCTCGCCTGGTTCACAGGGAGTGAAAAGTGGAGGGATTAAAACCATGACTACTTTTAATAGCGAGGGATTGAAAGCAGCTGAGGGGAGGGAAGGGTTGGGGTTTTTTTTAAATAAAATTGTCAAGTGCAGCTGATCATTTTTAAGATGCTTGCTTAGGCCCTGGGGCTGAGGCTTGCACTCCTCACCCCGGTGCTGTCACCATGGGCATCCTCTGTGCTCCGTGGACAAGGGCCTTTGAAGGGCCACCCCAGTCTGAGACAAGCCCAGGTCAGCAACTGGAGTTGAGAGGTGGGATGCAGCAAGATATTTCCATGCCAAGAGTTCCTGGGCTTGCTTTGGCTGGGTATTTATTACACATTATTTATACAAAGAGTTTCATTGATGTAACCACGTGTAAAAACTTAATCTTCCATTAAAGCAAACTAATTTGGTTTTTGTGAGAGCATCATTGCAGTGAATCACTGAATTTCTTCAATCGCCCTTTGGCTGAATAGAAAACACATGCCAAGGGATGGAAGCGCGTGCTCTAGGAACGGGGAGCTGCTGTCAGAGTCTAAACAGAAATACATTCAGCCAGTGTGGCAACAGAACTGTTTCTTTTTTCTTTTTTCACTATATTTAACAGTGTGCTAGTCATCTGCATGGGAGGTGGCGAGAAAGCAGCGTTTCTTTCATTTATCCGAAGCTCGTAGGTTATCCAGCCCTTAAGGCTTCTCTGTGCACGAGTCAGAACTAGAGCCGTGTGTCCTGACCTTACTGCCTGAATCTTGAGAGGTGTAGTGTGTGCTGCAGTAGCTAGAACGGCTCTTAATACAGCTTTTGTTTTGAAAACAGACTGATTAAAAACTTGACGTGAATAGGGGAAGCGGTAGCTGACTCTTTTAATTGTGCTGCCACCGATGCTCTTGAAATGACTTGCAAAGAGCGGTCTCCCGGGAGCCGTGCAGATGAATACGAGCTAATGTCATGCTGGAAGGATCCTTTCCCAGCTGCTCAGTTTAAATAGCAAAAGTCATGATTTGCTGGGATCATGGGAGCTTTTAATTCCTCATTTAATAACAGGTTTCCCTGGATGACATATTGCTTTCACTCTCCCTGCCGTAGACGGAAAAGGTGCAGGCGAGGATAAAACCATGCTTCCCCCAGCAGCAGCGCTCCGTGGACGGGGCTTTGGTGTTGGATATGAGCCGCTCTGTTCAGTAAATACCTGTTTGGAGGATCCCTGCTCCCATCCTCCCCAAGCTATGGGATCTGTGTCTGCTTCAGGAAATTAATTGCTGACCCATCCACTAATTGCTGGGGATGAGCTGATGCCTGCTCTGAGCGCCTGCCTTGCAGGGCCGGCTGTGTGCATGCTGGACCGGGGGAACTGCAAGGTCAGCACAGTGCAGAGTTTTCTGTAGATTTGGGCTGCTTTTAGCCTATGGTGACTGTTCTTAATCCCCAGACTGAACAATGTGTTTAACGAATGATTTTAGAGGAGCTGTTGTCTGGCAGACTCCACGGATTCCCATTGGTACGGGATATTTTGTATGAAGTTGTAGGTTGTTACCCTCGCTTTCTGCAGACCCTCCTCGGCAGCGTAGAGGCGGTGAGATGCTGTCGGCAGCACCGTGCTTTGTTCTGCCTGTCAGCTGCAGTTGTAAATCTTCCCTGGTCACAAACATCAAAGGATTTTAATGAAAACGTGTTGCCTGTGAGCACCTCCTGCATGAGAAGTAGAGAACTGCTGGCGTTAGGAGTCCAGCCATCTCTTTTTCCGAGATTTTTGCTCATCAGTTCCTATTTGAATCCTTTTTTTTTTTTTTCTCCCCCTCTTCTCAGGTCACTTTACCTGGGAGAAATACCTGAAAGAGACATGTGCCGTCCCAGCTCCTGCCCATTGCTTCAAGCAGGTAAGAGGGTGAATGAAACCCAGAAGGGCCAAGGGTGATGGTCCGTGGGTGACTCGGGAGGTCTGTCCCCTTTTTTTGGTGGGGAAGATGCTTAAGGATATCAGAGACTTAACAGAAATCTAAATTTGCTGAAGCACAGATAAAAAAGATACGTTCAGGCATTGCAAATATTACAGTAACGCAGAAGACAACTCTCATGAATAGGAACACAAGAATCTTTTTTCTCACTGCTGAGCAGAGTGTCTTGGAGAAAATGTTTGCAGTAGGCTGTGATCCAGGTTTCGATGGCTCCTGTGCAGCAAGGGGATTTTCTTCAGAATTCACCAGGTCTTTGGGAATTGAATAGCATCCCCCAGGCACTGGGTACCCGAGCACCGAGGTGATAACGTTGAGTACGGGGGATACAGGGGTGGATTGGCGTGGCACCCCTGCGTCCAGACAGAGGGGCAGCAGCACAGAGGAGCATCTGTTGGGGTCTTGGGTCTGGGGGGTGATTTTTCTGAGGTGAGGGCTAAAAGAGGAGAGTAGGGCTAGTTGTCTAGATGATGCGGTACTGGAAGATGCTGGTCTGGGTCACAGATCTGCTGATGCTCGCCAAACTTTCTTTGCTGCTCTGTGGTGTCTGCTCCCATGCTGTGCTCGGAGGATGCTGTGGGTCTTCAGTAGAATCAGTTTTGGTGCTTTCTGACTGTGGTGGTGCATATATGGGAAATGCTGGCTGTAACTGGGTCCCTGTTCCTTTCTTTGCAGTCATACACTCCACCTGCAAATGAATTCAAGATCAGCATGAAACTAGAAGCCCAGGACCCCAGGAACACCACCTCCACCTGCATTGCCACGGTGGTGGGGCTGACGGGCGCACGCCTCCGTCTGCGCCTCGATGGCAGCGATAACAAGAATGACTTCTGGCGCCTGGTGGACTCTGCTGAAATCCAGCCCATAGGAAACTGTGAGAAGAACGGAGGGATGCTGCAGCCTCCACTGGGTGAGCTGAAGTTCACTTGTCCAGCAAGCACTGATATTATCTGTGGGGACAACCCTAGGTTTTGGGTTTTTTTTTATTTCTGTGCTTGAGTCAGAGACCCATGAACTGCCCCTGTGGTGTAGAGCAGCCCTGTTACCTTGGGCTGTTAAACAGATGGGTCCCACCCCAGCTCTGTATTTCCACGTGGACATCGTGGCATGGAGAGGGAGATGCTTTAGAGTGCAGATGAAAGAGCTTTTTGCACCTAGGTGAGCTGCTCGCACTCTCTGCAGCCCAAGCTCAGGATTAACACCCGCTAACCATGCTCTTCCACCTTCTGAAATCCTGCCTGTGTACCTCCAAGGAAAAACACATTTTCCACCCATTTGTGTGAAAGAAAGCCAGAGCCGCTCCGTTTCCCAGAGAACACACAAGCAATCGAGGGGTGCCCCGAAGTCCTGGTGACCCAGGGGTGCAGGCGGTAGCGTTGAAGGCAGAGCAGCTGCGATGGCCTTTCCTGGGTGATTTCCTGTGTAGGGACAGGATGAATCCAGGTTCTTTTTTTCTGGGAGACACCAGACCGTCACGCAGGCAGCGCTGGCCCATAGCTCTGGCAATGCCTCTGTCTCTGGCCCTTCGCTTTAGGCTTCTGATCCTGCTTGCGAGCGCTGTCATCTCAAAGGTGGGCTTGACATGAAGCAGCTGCCGTCTGTCAGCGCTTTCCCCTGCGCTCCCCCTTCGAGCTGAGCGCAGGGCTGGTGTTTGGGTGGAGGTGCTTTGGGGGGGATCTGTAAATCTTGATGTAGAGAATAACCAAGAGAGCAATTAGGGCTGAGGCATCTGCTGCATCGTTGCTAGTCCTGACACTGTGATTTCAAAAGCATTTAAATTTTCATTTGTGCTGTCTAGGTGTATTTGTGCCCAAGTGTCTTTGGGGCAATAACAGGTTAGCTGGAGACCATCTGATGGGGAAACATAATGTCTGAAAAGATTCCCGGTGATATAACTCCTGTCTCATATGAAGGGATGCTTGCAATATTTCGTCTGTTTATTTATTTAATTTTGCTTGGCTACAGCTTTATAAATAACGTGGACAGTCCAACGCTTCTTCCAGTCTTGTCTTCAGTTAAACACAGATTATTTTTTTTGACACTGGCCAAAAGATCAGCCCCTGATGAGCTGATTTGCCGGTTCCTGAGTAAGCAGCAGGATTAACCTGCTTTTGCATTCTGCTACCAGTTATTTTTGAAGTGTCTTCATAAATCTCTCTCTTAATTAACACATCCCCAAATAATATCAAGCTGATCTGTAGCGATGCAAGAAACCTTCAACAGGATACCTTGATTTAGGAATATTTTTGTTCCTGTTTTTTCCTGGAGCACCATTTGTGAGCTTTGATGGAAATACAGTCCAAATTGCGATGGGTCGCTTGGGACTGACCTTTCTGAAGAAGGAAGAAACATGAGCAGGGACCTGTTTTGGCACATCATACCACACGAAGCTCTGTGTATGCAGGTCTAATTATACCCTTTCCCTTCATAATTGCTACAGACAAAACCTGCTGCAGCTATTAGCATTAAAGGTCCCGGTTTTTATGTTACTGTCGTGCATGCTGCTGTCCTTTTGCAGACATCTCTTCGAAACCTTGGCCCCGGGGTGCAGCTCCCAGCTCCGGTGCCGCCAGCCCAGGAGGTGCGGGTACCTGTCGGAGCTGGCAGCAATGGGTTCCTCCTGTGCCTTGCTGGATTTTGCCAGCAGATGGCAATAAATGTAGTGGAGTTGCAGAGTGAAACTCATTTCTTACTGTGCCAGAGGAGAGGGTTCATAATCTAGAAGTCTGTGTGCCCAGCTCTGATCTGTATCAGGGTGGGCTGGACAAGAGTGGTTCTCTTGCACCCAGCATAAAGACAGGGAACAAAGAGCTATTCTCCAGTTGTCCTTTCTGTCTGCAGTGTGAGAGCCCATACAAGCCAGCAAGGATTTTGTGTGTTCCTTGTAGTATTTTCCATGTATACACATCTACTGCTGCTCCCCTTCTTTACGTAGATAATTCACGTAGAAGGTTATCTTTGCCATTCTGGGAGCTTAGCTCTCCCAGCCCCAGAGTTTGTGGCCGGCTTGTTTGGTTTCCAGGCTGCTCTGCCGGATTTACAGGGCTGGCAGGGTGGCCGTGTTCTGACATTTCAACCCTGGCAAAAATTTGCCGTGTTAATCATCACAGGATGCCCTGTGTCTTGGTCCGGTCCCAGGGTGTGCTGGTTTTGGCTGGGATAGAGTTAAGTTTCTTCATGGTAGCTAGTAAGGGGCTGTGTTTTGTGTTTGTGCTGAAAGCAGTGTTGATAACTCAGGGATGTTCTAGTTCCTGCTGAGCAGGGCTCACGCACAGTCAGGGCCTTTTCTGCTTCTCACCCCACCAGCACCTGGGGGTGCACAGGAAGCTGGGCCGGGACTCAGCTGGGACAACTGACCCCACCTGACCAAAGGGATATTCTGTACCGTATGGCATCATGCTCAGCATGTAAAGCTGGGGGAGGGAGAAGAAAGAGGGGGACTTTTGGAGGGATAGTGTTTGTTTTCCCACGTAACCGTTACACCCTGCTTTGCTGGAGGTGGCTGAACGCCTGCGTGCCGATGGGAAGTAATGGTGAATTCCTTGTGTTGCTTTGTATGCATGCACAGCTTTTGCTTTACCTGTTAAACTGTTTTTGTCTCAACCCACAAGTTTTCTCACTTTTACTCTTCAATTCTCTCCCCCTTCCCACCAGGAGGGAGAGAGTGAGCGGCTGTGCGGGGCTGTCTGCCTGCTGGGCTTAAACCATGACACAGGGTTACCTTCAAACACCGCAGATACAGAAAGTGCGATGCCGTGTTCGGCTGAGCAGCAGAAANGGAGAAGAAAGAGGGGGACTTTTGGAGGGATAGTGTTTGTTTTCCCACGTAACCGTTACACCCTGCTTTGCTGGAGGTGGCTGAACGCCTGCGTGCCGATGGGAAGTAATGGTGAATTCCTTGTGTTGCTTTGTATGCATGCACAGCTTTTGCTTTACCTGTTAAACTGTTTTTGTCTCAACCCACAAGTTTTCTCACTTTTACTCTTCAATTCTCTCCCCCTTCCCACCAGGAGGGAGAGAGTGAGCGGCTATGTGGGGCTGTCTGCCTGCTGGGGTTAAACCATGACACGGGGTTACCTTCAAACACCGTGTTCGGCTGAGCAGCAGAAATTGTCTGTACAGGAAGATGCACACTTAGCAAAGATGGTGTTTTGTGATATCTGGAGAGTTCTGTTGGTTGTGCAGTCGTACTCAGTGCAATAGACTCACAGCACATGAATTTGCTTTTTTCTTCCCATAAGCCCCTTCCTGTTATTTCTCTACTTTTTTTTTTCACAGAAGGTGTCAAGCCAAAAGCTGCCTTCCTTTCCTGTAATGGTTAAATCTTTTTCCCAGCCAAGTCACAGCCTCTTTATTTCTTCAGGTTAGCTTGCCTCCAGCTCACTGCAAAAGGTGGAGGAGGCCAACCAGCAGCTGAGATTCCCAGTTGAAGAAGAAATTTCATAACCTGAGCGTCCACTTGCTGGTTCATGTCTCCCCCATGTAGGATCACTGAAGCTGCAAGCACTAGCATTGCACAGAGTGTTCTGCCTGCATGGTCAATGTACAGACTTCTGTTATGATAAGTGAATATTGCAGTCAAACGTCCATTTCCAGATGTTTCTTTTCAACAATGTAATGTTTTGCATTCAGAGTATCTGGAAAAGGTCAAACCTGATTCTCCAGCGTGAGGTGGAGGGTGGTGTGGGATCACAATGTGTGCCTGCTGCAAAGTTCCCATCAGAGCAGGTGGGTGCTGCCAAATCCAGTGGCCCCCACAGCCTTAAACTCTCCGTCTCTGCTTCCTTCTCTGCAGGCTTTCGGCTGAATGCCTCCTCTTGGCCCATGTTCCTTCTGAAGACTCTGAATGGAGCAGAGATGGCTCCTGTCCGGATTTTTCACAAGGTATTTTACTGTACTGTTTGCAAAGACATCCTTCTGGCATGTCCCCTTTACTGCAGAGCACAAAAATCACAGCTGGCGGCTCGTGTCGGGTGTGCTGATCCCAGAGGAGATGAACGTTGCCCAGCTTTGCCACGCTGCTGCTTCTGTAGGACAGTCCCGTGCCCTCTGTGGCTGTGTTGCAGCAGTGCTGGGATGCAGACAGAGGTCTACCAAGAAAGCAGCTTGGGCTTCAGCACTTGGGCTTGAGAGATGCGCTTGGTTTTCACCTGGGCTGCAGGTGCTACTCAAAGTCAGGAAGGCAATATGTGGAAGTCAGCACCTCTGTCTGGAACTTTTTAATATATCGGAGCTTGTAAGGAGTGCAAATAATGCTGAGAGGCAGCACTGCAAGTGTGATTTTGTAGTTTGTATTCTCACACCCTTAGTGAAGTCAGAGAGAAGCAGAAGCCAGTCTAGAGGCGTGTGCTGTGGTATGGGACGGTTGGCGTGGCTTTAGTGTATCTCGGGTATAACAGACTAGGAAGAGCAAGCCCCAGATAAGGATGGATGGTGGATCTCTCACATGTCTAGCAAAACTGAAGGTGGGGGAAGAATGTTGGAGAGAGACTGTCGTATCTCAGGTTTTCCTGCTCTGAGATAACAAGGTGAGAGCATCCTACAAAGGCTCTTTTCTTTGGAGCTTTCTTTTCTGCCTGTGTTGCATGACACTCTTGTCACTGGGTGCAGTGTTCACGTAGCGCTGTCTGGATTTGATCCAGCAGCCGGGTGATGGCAGAGCAGTTGGTACTGGACTTGCACGTGGTTGCGTAGCTAGGCCAGCATGTGCACACCTAATTGGGGTTCAGGTCCAGTCCACTAGCTCCCTTCTTCATCTGCTCGTGGAGGTGAGTTTGCTGATAGAGGGGACAGCCCTGGTCTGGGGAGGCACAGGCGTATCCTCTTTGAGCACATTTTCAAATTCTCCTTGTAGGAACCACCATCTCCATCCCAAAACTTCTTCAAGACAGGTATGAAGCTGGAGGCAGTGGACAGGAAGAACCCTCACTTCATCTGCCCGGCCACCATTGGGGAGGTGAGAGGTTCTGAGGTCCTCATAACATTTGATGGCTGGAGAGGTGCCTTCGATTACTGGTGCCGATATGATTCCCGGGACATCTTTCCCGTAGGCTGGTGCTCGCTGACTGGAGATAATCTGCAGCCCCCTGGAACAAAAGGTAAGGCCCACGTTGTTGCTTAGCTGTCTTCCTTCCTCAGCTCTTGAAGAGCAGCAAAACAGGCAGAGGCTAGCAGCAAGGACATCGGGTGCCCTATCTGGCTTTCTTATGCTGCTTCACGTGTGGTGAAGGTACAGATGATGAGACCTGTTAGCAGCGTAACAGCCTGGCGTCGATGCGCTAAGGAACAGCCGTCCGTAGAGATGGGCAGGACGATGGCTCTCTGGAGGGATGGTGGTGCTGTGCGACATTGCTGAGGTCTGCTCCTCTTCAGGAACTTCCTTGGAGTCTTTCCTGCGTCTCTGAAACACACATTCCTAGGGACATTTTCACAGGGGGACTGGGTTGTTTGTGGATAGAACAAGGGAATAACAAGAACCGTTAAGTTGCAGGACTGTGCCTGTTTGTACTTCTGATGGCGTTCTCTTGCTCTGCCGTGTGCTGTGATCTCTCCTGTGAATGCGGAAAGAGCAGCAGGTCTGAATCGGATTGTACTTGCCTTCTTCCTAGATCCATGCTTGTTGATTAGGAGTGGTATTGGGCAACTTGCTGCCTTGCAGAGGTCCGAGTGTTGGCTGTTGAGAGTTTCAGATGTGTCTCTAGCTTGCTAGCGTTGCAGTTGTGTTTAGGACCGCGGGAGCTGCTGTGTCCCTGTGAAATGGGAAATAGGAGAGCAACCTCTCTGCCGGAGCTGAAGGATCACTTAGGAGAGGCATTTCTCTGATGAGACTGTTCCTTTTGAAAATCTCAGGTCAGCTTGTGCTAACCCATCAGGCTGGTGCTTTCCTGCTGTCACTTGACGTGAGCCAGTTCTGTCCCCTGTGCTGCAAGGCTGGTGTCGGCGTAGATCGCCTGCGGTTGTCTCGCATGGCCTGTGTGCGAGCCAAGCTGTGGGCTCCGCTCGGGTGGAGATGATTTCTGTTATGGTTTGGAACTGAAAGGCACTCTCGCTGTTTATCTTGGATTTCTGCATTTGACCTTGATGTTCCCAGCCTCTCCCTTGCTTCCTGCTGTTTGTTTGCTCCTGCCTGCTGCCGCCCTGCAAGAGCTGCTGGGGACCTCCCGGCTGGTGGCCGACTTCTCCAGCAGTGTCCTGGAGTCGGGGGCTCTTGCCCAGCATCTCCGAGGTGCTTCTCAGGTACTGCACAAGTGGCTAAAGACACGTTTGTGTTGGGTGGGAGCTCTCCTGGCAGCAAACTGGGAGTGGAAGGTTTCAGGAGCAAGGTGGAAGCCTCCTTCCCAGGAGAAGTCTGACCCAGCGCAGGCAGCTCTGTTCCTCTCCCGCCTCCCTGTGCCAGGGGCTGAAGCTGCGAGCGAGCAGAGCATCCAGAAATAATGCCCCATCGTGGAGGTGACACTGTGGCCACTTGGAGGCATCTCGAGAAGCATTTGCTTCCCCCCTTGGCAGGCAGCAGTGACAGGCTCTTCCTCTCGCATCAGCTCCAGCGGCAGCAGCTCTGCAGTTCCTGCTCATGTACAAAAATGGTGACAAAAGTCACATCTCCCCGCTCCCGGGCAGAGGCACCCCTTGCTCTCAAGCAGATTTCTGCTCTCTTTGCCATGTTTTTCAAGTACTGGGGCAAGAGCAGGGATTGGCAGAGGTTGCCTGAGCCACACAAAAATGCCATGGAGTTGGGATATTGTCTTTGTGGTATTTTACTTTCCTCTCTGTGGCTACTGCCTCCCTTTCCTGCCCCAGACTTTCCGATTTCCACTTTGTGGGATTAAACCAGAAGAAGCAAGCGCTGGGAACTTTCCTTGTCTGTAATTAAATTCCTCCCTTGTTCCTTTACTCCCCAGCCCTGCTTCGGAGGAGGGTTGGGCACAGTCTCCCCAGGACCTGTGAGTGCTGCTCTTGGCAGGGCTGGAGGATGCTTTGCCGCAGAGGGATCCCCCTTTCCTTCAGCTCCAATAAAGGTTCCTTGTCTGCCAGCCTGGAGCCTGCAGGACCATGTGGTGGAGTCAGGGACGTTCCCTTTCCTGCTGGAAATTCCCCTTAAATCAGGGAGACCCATGGAGACCTGCTGGAGATTGGTGCTAACCCTGGTTATCCTGGGCTCTGCTCACATGCCAGACTGACTGTCTTGAGCCAATGGGTGCCAGCAGGGTGAGATGCTTGAGGGAGCTGAGAAGTCCTGCGAAGAGTTAACTCCATCACACTGATGGCTTCCTGAGCGAAAAGAGACCTCCTGAAATGAGCTCATGTTCAAGGGAAGCAGAACTTCAAAGAGGCCAGGCATGTTTATTTAATGCTGGTAACTTAATTCAGCTCTAATCTGTCCCTTCTGCTGGTTGCCAGCAGAGGTGGAGGGTGCGGGGCTTCTCCCAGGCACATCCCCTCTCCGGCTCCGGGGCCTCCCACTCCCACCAGTGTTTGCTTAGCTGGGGCAGCTGGGCAGGGTACTGGTGGAGCTGGGGCCTGGCCAGCCACACCGACAGGAGCTTTCAGGAGGGAAGGTTCGTGTGTGAAGGGAGGAAAGGGAGGTCAAACGGCGAGGAGGAACAGCTCTCTGCACACCAGGTTGGTAATTACATTGCTGTCAGGATGTGCTGGGAGAGCTCCGCGGCCGGCGGCCAGATGGCTCCAGGCTCCCGGGCATCTCCTGGAGCTCCTCTCTCAATGCAGCACAGCTTGAAGCTGGGGGGTTCAAATAAAGCTGTGCTGCGGCGGAAACCTAGCTCCAGGGCTGCCTGTGCACGTGGATGGTCCTGATCCCCTCTGCAGGCTGCAGGCTGGGGTTGAAGGTCAGCTCTGCTCAGCTCTGTAGCTGGGTGAAACGCAGCAGAGCTCGTGCTGTGTGTCCTCAGCTTCGCCGCGCCAGCTCGGCAGCAGTCGGGGAAGGCGGGTCCCCGTGACTGTCCCAAAGGGAGCGGGGTTTCTGTGGGTGTGCAGCTTCCTCTGGCTTCCCACCCATGGCAGCGGGGCTCTCCCGGGGTTGTCTCTTGGGAGGAATCCCCACGCCGCTCTTCACACGTAGCGTAGAGCATCTTGTGTGGCTTTTCATGCTTCTGACACGTGCTCTTTACCCTCAAACACGTTCCCTGGGCTGTTGGCACAAGGTGAGGAGGACATCCTGTAAAACCCAGTGCTGGATGGCAGCTTGGAGCTCTGCTGGAAGGGCAGCCTGTGTTAACCAGAGTTTCTGCAGTTCCCTTGCCCAGGAGGTGCTGATGGTTTGTGGGTTCACTTCTCGAGTTTCAGAAATGAGCTTTTTTTGACTGTTTCCAGAAGAGCTGTTTGCACATCCGTTCTTAGTGAGTCAAGCAGTCAGCATACAGAAATAAAGTTTGAGAAATATTAATCTATCACAGCCAATATACATAAAACAGACAAATTAAGCTTTTGTGGGGAATCAAACCCAAACTTACTGACAAGGTTTTGGACTTTCCTGTTGCACGGTGGGGTCAGAGTTTCAGAATTAGGGCAAAACAGGAGAATGGTGTTTCCCCATCTTTAGATATTGCAGCACCCGAAAGCAAGGCCAGAAAACGCTGCGTGCACATTGCTTAACCATGTGGATTTTTCAACGGAAGACCCTGAAGGTGTGTTGAGCAGGGAAGGAATTATCCCCATCTGCCAGGCCTGCATGCTTTTCCCTTTGAGTCACGTAGTGACTCAACTGACATTGCAGGAGATCCTGTGCAGGAGGTTGGCTGATATTCTCAAGCTGAGAGCTCCAAGGTTGAGATTGTGATGCACGTAAGTGGTGTACGAGTCTGTGCAGCATACCCATGTTAGGCAGAAATGTAAATTGGGAGGAAAGATGAGACTGAAGGAGTAAAACGTGGAGGTCAGCTGTTGTGGCTTAGCCCTGGTGGGCAGCTGAGCCCCCCCAGCTGCCTGCTCAGCCCCCCAGCAGGATGGGACAGAGAATCAGAAGGGTAAAAGTGTGAAAGCTGGTGGGTTGAGATACAGTTGAACAGGTAAAGTAGAAGCTGCACGTGCAGGGCAAAGCCAAGCTTCCCGTCGCAGGCAGGCGTTCAGCCGTCCCCAGGACAGCGGGGCTCCGTCAGGCTTGGGAAGACAAACGCCATCGCTCTGAACGTTCCCCCTTCCTCCTCCTTTCCCCGGCCTCTCTTGCTGAGCACGGCGTCACACGGGATGGGACAGGCCTTTGGGCAGTTGGGGTCAGCGGTCGCGGCCGTGCCCCCTCCTGGGTTCTTGTGCACCCCCAGGCTACGCGCTGCCGGGGCGGGTGAGAAACAGAGACCTGGACACTGCGCCAGCCCAGCTCAGCAACGGCTGGAACACGGGGTGTTATCAGCACTGGTTTGGTCAAGATCCACAGCACAGCACCGTATGAGCTGTTTTTGCAGAAATTTAACTCTAGCCCAGCCAAACCCAGCACAGTACTTTTGAAAAAACCTTTTGCATGCATTTTGCTTTTTCTAAACTTCCTGCTCCTGGAGGAGTCTGTGGAGTTTCCAAGATTTCACGGCTCTTAAATGGGACAGAAACAATCCTGCTCTCGAGTCCCTGACATTAGTGGAGCAGATTTGGAGAGCTGCTTTGGAGAGTCCCTCTCCATTATAAGCAGTACAGAAAATCAATACTGAGATCAACCTAAAGAATGAGGATTGTTGCTTAGTTACTTTAAATCATGTCTGGGGAGAAAGAGAGCGAGAGGGACGCACACACAAGCAGAGGTGCTGCTGCTAAGGGTCAGGGCTAAACGGATTGAAGAGGGAAATAGAAGACTGTGGTAAAAATCACTGCGAAGAAAAAGGAAAGAGATAAGAGGCTGGTTAATAATTGTAGTTTCCAGGGCCACCTGCCCTCAGCAGGGGGGTGGGATGCGGGAAATCCCCCATCAGCCAAGGCATGGTCTTGTAGAGAGGAGATGTGGCCATGGGAAAATTGGGGTTTCACACCCGATCCCAGAGTAGAGGAAAGTTCAGGTCTTTGTAGTCAGGGAAACTCAGGTTGGAAGAGGATCCATGAGAAGTTATTTTCCTTTCTGAAGTGGTTTGTGGGATGGAGAGCTGTGAGCCCCTGCGGGAACAGAAACCAAGCCAAGGTCTTGTCAGATACCTCCGTGAGGCTGCTTCCAGCGCTGAGCTCTTCACCTGAGGAGGTGATGCGCTGCAGAGTCCGTGTGTCCCAGGTAAAGGACACAGGCTGTGAAAAAGGGACCGAGCAGATAGGATCAGGGCTTTCTGCCTCTATGTGCTGGCTGTGGGCACAGGGGTCTTTGAGGTTTTCTGCAGGATCTGGGTCTTTACACGAGAAAGCATGTATAACTGTATATGTAAACCTTAGCTTTAAATTTCAAAGAAATACATGCATTTTTTCTGGGATTTATGCTGCAGTATCAGGAACTTTAGCTGTAATTTGCCTCAAAAAGTTTACAGGCACCCCAAGCCCTGCTTACAGGTGAGCGCTGGTGGCTCTTTGCATGATCCAACAGTCCTGCTGCTGGGAGATGCTGTGGCAAGGACATTCTTCCCTGGCCTGTTGAAAAGCAGCTCATTTTCCAGGTCCTAAGAAATCCAGATTTAATCTAGCTGCACAAAGCCTTCCCCACACAGATGCACACACACACTCCTTCCGCTGGCTGTAATAGCATCCCTTCAGTCTGCTCCACCGTGTTCAGTGCAGCGGCGCTGGCAGGCAGGGAAATCCCGTAACCCTAAAAACAAGGATGCAGGGACACACGCAGCCTGCACCAACCTGCCCGCAGTCAAGTAACTCAGAAGGTCCTTGTGCCATTCCTCCGTTTGGGCCATGCTGGGTTCCTCTGGAGTTTTCTGGTGGGTTCGTTACACCCTTCGGGATGCTCAGTAACGGAGAGAGGGGTGACGCTGGGCTGGGTTGCGAAAGGCGCAGCAGTGAAAGCGTTAAGGCTGGGCGGGCAGAGCTGGGAGCAGCTCCAGCCGTGGAATTTGGAGGAGTTGCTGCCTTGGCACCAGCCCAGCGGAGAGGCTCTGAGCCCAGCCGGGTCCGGGAGAGCTAATCCGGAGCACGTCCTCCCGGCTGCTGTGCCAAGGCTGCCGGGGAGCTGCAGCGAGCGTGCTGGGGACCCCGGTGCTCAGCGTGGTTAAACAGCGGGCGCTTGCCTCGACCACCTTCACACGGCTCTGCTGTGGGCTGTCAGCGCGCTGCTCCCTCTCCCTGGGCTTGGCTGCCTCCAGAGCGTTTGCCTCTGCTTGCAAAGCAAGCAAAAAGTTAATAGTTTTAGATAGTTGCCATGGGGATATGGTGAAGTGGAGCTCACATCCACTCCAGGGCTCGGCAGCTGTTGCACACCCGTAGCGCTGCAGAGACCGCAGCGTGCTGGCCTGCGCTGGCGTGGTCACTGTGCCGGCAGCGACAGCTCCGGGAGGGAACAGAGAGACACAAAATGCTGCCCCTGGATAGAAAGTTCATGAAGTTCTTCATCTCCCACCACCGTTGTTGCCTTGTGATTTACTGTTTAACTGCTTGGTGTCTTCAAATGAAGGTGGTGATCATATGCTAGATTTTCTGCTCACCGACAAAGGTAATGTGTATTTTATGACTTTATTTTTGATGTGCCTTGGTTTTTCTTCCTCCTTCGGGGCAGGAACACGGTGGTGTGTGGAGGTGCCTCGTCAGGAGTGGCTGGCAGGGTAGCACTCAGGTGACATGCTGTGCTTTGGTGCTTAGAGGAGGAGGTGGAAAAATATTAATGACTGTCACCCCAGGAATGAGCTGGGATTTGGAGCTCGTAGGTCAAGCTGGGTGACGTTTGTTTGCATCGGGGTGGCTGGATTTGGGACCATACAGGTAGAGCTTATGTCCCAAAGGTTACACAAAGAAGTTAATTGTTTTCTCTTTTATCCATGAGTCTAATGCACATGCAGCCATGGTACCTGTGTGTCGTTGCCTTTGAGATCTCTGTTGGAAGATCCCAAGAAAAAACTCTTGAGCTGTTTGGAGCGCAGAGCCAAGGCGCTTTGCAGGAATCTTGGCTCAGCTCAGATGTGTGTCCTCGAATTCGTGTTGGCTTTGGAGGTCTGGGGGCTCGGACGAGAGCAGCCCAGCGCTGCAGGAGGATGTGCTGCTCCCCCAACCCTCTTTGGGCGCTGGCGGTGCCCATGGTTCAGCAAACAGCAAATTTGTCGTTCAGCGGGACTGGTGAGTCTGGCGTGTCTGAGACCTGATGTTACTCTGTGGTGTCTTGGCGCTGGCTTGAGCCTCTGAGAAGAGGAGCTGACCTGGGAAAGGCAGAGTTTCCCCCGTCCCCCAGCCTGTCCTTATCTCAGTGTCATGGCCTTCCTCCCAACTTGACTCTTCCTCATGTGTTTTATTCTAAAATATTTCATAACCCAGAGCAGCTGGGTTGTATTTAGGATGTTTACTTCCCTTTTCCATCCTGCCTCCTGGCCCAAAAGAGGATTTTAGCATCTCGGGGCATTACTGAGTCTTGGCAGGATGGTTCTATGGGAGCGTCGCTGTTGAAGCTGTCGTGTCTATGGGTGACTAGTTCTGGGGTCACTGCTCTGTTTCTGCAAGATCTCTGACCAGTAACAATGCTTCTGCTGATGGGACGTGGTGCAGGGCTGTGCTTGTGGAGGCTGAAGGTCTGAGTGCTTTCGGGAGGGAATTGGACAACCTCAAGGAAGAGCAGCGGTCCAGGGCTTTTATTTCTGGGGGTTTAAGTGTGTCTGGCTCAGGATGTCCTGAGCTGCTGGTTACAAGCAGGGCTGGTGTCTCCATGTTGTAGTTTTACACAACTGCTCACTCGCCCGTCCTCCTCCCGGGGATGGGGGAGAGAATTAAAGGACTGAAGGGAAAAAAGAGACTCATGGGTCAAGATAAGAACAACTGAATAACTGAACTATAGTAATATTGAAAATAATACTGATGATAATAGAATGTATACAAATGGGTGACACACAGTGACACTGCTCACCACCCAACGGCCAAGGCTCAGCCCCTTCCCAGGTCATGCTCCTGGAGCAGGGAGAGTCCTGGAACCACAATCCTAGAACAGAGATAAGAGCCTGAGTGTCTGAGAGCTGAGTGAGGGAACAAGACAACCCTGGGAGGGGGACCACCCAGAGTGAGATGACCCGGAGCAAGAGATAAGTTCCAGACCAACCATCCCCTCTCCCCTGGCCATACCGGGCATGGGATAGAACAGACCATCGGCCAGTTTGGTCTCAGTCCTGAACCTGAGGTCGAATCCTGGGCTGGTGACCGGGGCTGTGCTCCCTCCCAGCTCCTCCTGCCCCTGCAGACACGGGCACAGCAGAGAAGCTGGAAAGTCCTTGAGTGTCCTGGCAGCAGCTCTGCCCATCAGTGTGTGATCAGCTTCTGCTCAGCACAAACCCCAACAGCCTCACACCAGCTGCTGGGAGGAGAGGGAACTCTGTCCCAGCTGAACCCAGGACACTGCCCAACCATCCTCTGCTGCCAGGCTTGGAAGCAGAGTGAAATAAGTTTGAACTATGCCCAGTGTAACGGTTTGTGTATCTTTAGGAGAACCATGGGGAGAGTCTCCCATCTAGATGAAGTGTTTTAAACAGTACCAAGAAGCTTTGCGAGGATTTAGGGCTCTGTGCCTAGTTTCTGCCTGTCACCAGCACACACACGCCAGCCCTTGTTGATGGGAGCTTGGTCCCTTGTTGGGATGCAGCTTCTGATGCGGGCAAGTGCCGGAGGAACCAGAATGATGGACCAGAGTCTCCTCACAAAGGGCTGCAAAGGCTGCACAGAGTTAGTGGGGTGGTTGTGGTTGCAGCAGCGTACGTGCCTACAGGAGAAATGCGCCCATTTGGGGATTTTTCACTGTGAGTTTGTGGGAGCAAAAACATTCCGTCATCTTCTTGTGGCTTACTGGGTAGTTTCTTCATTTTTTTGTTTCCTCCCCATTTTTTGCAGAGGGGAAGTAAATGCTGTTGAACCCAGGTCTGACTCTGGCTTTGGGAACAGGTATAAGTTGCCACAGTGTGCATTTTTATTGAATTTAGGGACTTTGTAGTGAACATACAGCCCCACTTGTTATAAAGATCGGACCTTTTGTGGCTTGTCACAGCTCTCCGCTTGATTTTCAGTATCTTTATAACTTCTGAACAGCTTTAAAAAAGAACAAAAGCTGGAATAAACTGCACCCACCTGGCAGTCTCCTTGTTCTTTGTGCTCTGATATGTTGAAGGTGTTCTGCTAATATTTAACCAGGGAGCCAAGGCTAAAAAAAGAGCTTCAGAGACGATCAGAACAAGCAGAAACCCCAGGAACAGTCCGGAATAGCCTGAAAATGGCAAGAGCACAGGACTGTTCTCAGCGTGGGATTTTGGAAGCCCACTGGTAATTAACTCCTGGGGCAGAAGACGCGATCAGATTGACTGCGGTGGCCGCTCATGCCACGTACTTGGACTGAATGTGTGTCCTTGAGCCAGGTGGATATAAATAGCAGTAGAGCCGTGCCGTCGCAAACCTCCCGCGGGCTGTAAATCTGTGCAGAAACCGGTGACCTCTGTCCTGCTGCAGGTACCGCGCAGGCTGGCGCGGGCGTGCTTGCACAAGATGAAGTCTCACCCAGTCTGCAGGTTAGTTGCTTCCTAAGACCATGGCTCTGGGATTTTCTTGTGTGGACCAGACGCGTGTCAGCCGTCGATGCTTTCGGCAGCCCTCGATGGGTACACGCTCTGCTCATGGCCTCTCCTGAAGGACTAAGCCTAGAGGAGCTGCAGGATGATGGTTTTCTTGAGGTGTGGAAATGAGTTTATGTTTTGGGCCCCTCACCCCCCATTGAGGGGCTGGAGCGGGTCCAGAGAAGGGCAACGGAGCTGGGGAAGGGTCTGGAGCACAGGGCTGACGAGGAGCGGCTGAGGGAGCTGGGGGGGTTCAGTCTGGAGAAGAGGAGGCTGAGAGGAGACCTCATCACTCTCTACAGCTGAAAGGAGGGGGCAGTGAGGGGGGTGCTGGGCTCTGCTCTAAAGGAACAAGTGATGGGACAAGAGGAAATGGCCTCAAGTTGCGCCAGGGGAGGTTTAGGCTGGAGATCAGAAAAAATTTCTTCACTGGAAGAGTGATGAGGCATTGGAACAGGCTGCCCAGGGCAATGGTGGGGTCACCATCCCTGGAGGGGGTCAAGAAACGTGTGGATGTGGTGCTGGGGGACATGGGTTAGTGGGTTGGGTGGTGTTGGGTTGGACTTGATGGTCCTTGAGGTCTTTTCCAACCTTAATGATTCGATGATTCTATGTTGTCAGGGTTTGTGTCGTTACCAAAGGTGCCGGTTCTGCTCATGTTCCATTTGCTGAACAACTCCGGGGGGTCACGGGTGGGCTCTTGTGGTTGCTGCTGGAGTTCTCACCATGTGTCCATGGGCTCTGTTGTGCAGGAGTTGATCTCAGCCTGGCTTTGGGGTAATCAAATTAAGCTTGAGTATTGAAGTTCAGATTTTTACTTGATTTTGTTCTGACTTTGCCAATAAATATTGGCATTACCATTGCTCTTGGAGGTCCCCCATTGCTGCTGTATGTCTTCTTTCACTCACTGGTGCATCCCCTCCATCAGGAGCTTGGGTTTCAACTCTGCTGATGGGTTTGTCATGCTGGAGCTGCCCGGCTCAGTGCTCGTCTGCTTTTTGTAGTTCAGAATTTCTCTGGTTTAGTTCCATAGCTGCTTCTCAGCTGATGAGAACAACACACCGTTACAACAGCTTGATTTTTGCAATAGACTGGAGAAGATGAGTCTAGTAGGAGGATCAGAGCAAGCAGGAATCCAGATCGTGTTGCAGACAGTTTATTTGGAGTAAGAGGTAGTGGGATGGGGACAGAAGGAAAACTGCTGATTCGGGATGTGAGGAGGGTGATTGCAGACAAATTTGGCGTTTGCTTGTCCTCTGCATTTGAACCATATGCCCCGGTAGGCTCATGCCTGGGGGTGCTGGTAGCCTCTGTGTTCTCAGCTGCACCTCCAAAGGAGCATCTCACTGGCCTTGCAGAACTGCACCCAGAGTTAAGTTGTCTGAGCACCGGAGAAGTGAAAAACAATGCTGGCACAAAGAGCACGAGCCAAGGCTACCAGCTTTGTGAAAATGGGCTGCAAAGATTGCCGGGCACTGGCTCATACAGATGAGTATTTCTCTTGGGGTGATGAGGATACTCTGTGTAGAATAAATCCCAGCGCTGTTGCAGCACAGGCTGTAATTCTGCTGAGGGCTTCCTGTGCAATCCAGATCTGCATGCTGAATCCCTCGAACCAGCCCCACTGTCCAAAACTGCTGGTTTACTCTGTGGTGTAAATGCCTGTGCCAGGTCTGTTCCCAGCATGGTCTTTCTGCTCCTTTGCTTTGCCTTCTGGGAGCTGGAAGAGGGGATGGTGGGGAGAAGAGGGGCTGAAGAAGCAGGAATGGTCGGCTCCTCCAAGCTCCAGCTGTGTAATTGGCAGCGTGAGACGTTTATGGCTGGTTGTGCAGATGTTCCGCAGCGAACATGCTGAGAGATGAGGAGCTTATGAGCTGTTATTTGGGGAGAAGCTTGCCTGGCTGCTCCCGTGGTGGCAGGCATGATGCCATTTTCCCTTATCCAAATGCTAGCCTTGGCAGTATTTTATAAAAAAAGATGAATAACTCAGTTTACCCATTCATTTTCTAATGCTACCCCGTGGACACAAAGCAGTTAATTTCTTTACCATACAGGGGAGAAATTAAGACTTGGGTTTTGGGACTGAGCAAATCTGTGTGCTCAGCACTAAACCGAAAATGGCTTTTGCTGAGGACTAGGATTTGGGCATCCTTGCTCTTCACAGCACTGTCCCTGTCTTTGTGATCATGAGCCAGTCACTTATCTCTGTTTATTTTGCCAGCAGCAGGATGGGGGCTGTGCTGACCCCTGGGGCATTTTGATGAATAAGTCTATTGTGCTGCGCATCCGTAACACTTGTTGTGCCGGGTCTCAAAGCACTTTCCCCGTACATTGAGGAGTATCTCCATCCACGTGTTTATGCTCTAAAAAGCATCAATACCTGCTAGGTAATCATAAGAGTTACTGTCTCTGAAATGGTGCTGGAAACCGGTTAAAACCATGAAAAGGTATTTTACCCTGTGTGCTGAGCAGAAGAGGCAAAGCAGTGTGAAGGAAGTCTTCAAAATGCTCAATCTGATCAAAGAGTTTTCGTAATAGGATCAGTGAAGGGCAGGCTTGGGGTGGCTCTTGGCATGCAGCAGGGCAAGGCAGAGCTTAGCCCTGGCTGAAGATACCCCCAGGAAGTCTGGAACATTGTGGAAACAAGAATCCAGGGATCAGCTGCAGGTTTGGAGGCTTTTTGCTTGATTTTTAACCAGTGTAAGGAGAATTTTGTATTCGGTTGGTTTCTACTGTGATGTCCAAAGTCCTGATCTCTCATTTTTCCAAACTGGAATCTTTTTCCCTGGCTCTTCTGGCCAATGCTGTGCTTTGAGCTGATGTTCTCGTGCAGTGAACAGCCCAAGTTCTCCCTCCTGAAGGAGCACCAGCAGCTCAGAGCCCATCGTTTTGCATCTGCAGGTAGGAGTGCTTTTCTCCACTCTTATTGCTTTGTATTTACAACGTGATGGTCAGTTGCTGTTTTCTTGCCCTGAACTCAGTCTCCTGGCTTCTCCCTGGGGCTGCTGACCGACTGCCACTGTCCTGTCTTCCCTGGGAAGTGTGAATCGTTAGAAAACCTTCTCTTCACCACGTCACTGACAAATGCGTTGAGCAGGACAGATCCTCTGTGCTCCATGTAGACCTCCTTCCTCTGCAAAAATGACTGTTTTGTAGAATCCCAGAATGGTTTGGGTTGAAAGGGACCTTAGAGATCATCCAGTGCCACCCCCTCCCATGGGCAGGGACACCTCCCACTAGCCCAGGTTGCCCAAAGCCTCATCCAGCCTGGCCTTGAACCCCTCCAGGGATGGGGCATCCACAGCTTCTCTGGGCACCCTGGGCCACTGCCTCACCCCCCGCACAGGAAAACATTTCTTCCTCACATCTCATCTCCATCTNCCCCCAACTCTCTCAGCCTGTCCTCGCACGGGAGCTGCTCCAGCCTCTGCCCATCTCCGGGGCTCCTCTGGCCCCGCTCCAGCAGCTCCGTGTCTGTCCTGTGCTGAGGACCCCAGAGCTGGGGGCAGCACCCCAGGGGGGGGTCTCACAAGAGCAGAGTAGAGGGAGAGAATCACCTCCTTCCACCCTAAGTCTTCTAATTCTGGATTTATCCCTATAGAAACATCTTCTTATCCCATGGCTCTTTGGTGTTTCGAAAAGCATTTGGTGAGGATCTCGGAGACTTTGTGGGAAGGCAGGCAGGCTGTGTCACATCCGTCCACACATTCGTTGACCGGTTCAGACCCTTACAAGTTCTCAAGGTTGGGTTTCTGTGACAGAAGCTGTATTGACACTGCCCAAGCAGGTCAGATTCCTCCTGGGGGCCGTGTTACTGGATAAAGCCTGTATTTTGTTTCAGAAAATGTTTTAGCCAGATGGACTGTGCTTGGGTAAAATTAGCTCCTTGGGTTTAGCAAATGACTGGGTGGATGGGGCAGCCAGTGATGCCCAGAAGGGCAGCCTTGGTGATGGCAAGGTCCTCTTCGAATTGGGAGTTCTGGGTTTTGTTTCAGGTCAGCAGACCCTGCAGGTCCCAAATGGGGTCTTTCTGGTCTTCAGCTCCAGCCGTGCTGAGTGCAATCTTCAGTTTTCTTTTCCACGAATTCATGTGTGGCTGTAAGTACAGGTGGGACGTTTGGGGCGTTTTGCAAGGCTGGTGCTGGTCTGGCACTTCTGGCGAGTCACTGAACCTCTGGCTGTTGCCCAGCATCTGTGAGCTGTGAGCAAGATGCAGTGAACACCTGGGAAGGTTTTTGAGATCCCTGGCTGCGCTGCCTTCGGAAACTGCCGAGTGTGGTTACCAGTATGGTTTAGGGCACACAGGGATGCTGCCTTGAGAGTTGTAAATGTGAGACTTGTGCAAAAAGCAAATAGAGGTTGCTGGTATCACTGTGGCTCTTGAGACTTTTTTGGTTTTAGTTGTTTTATTTTTGTAAATAAACCTTTTTTTTTTTGTAAATAAGCGTAGAAACGGCACAGCTTGTGCCAGCGGGATGTACGCTAGCATCAGCAGCGCACGGAGCTCATCTGAGCACATGCAGACAATTAAAATAAGACAATTGCTGCTGCAGACCGCGCAGATTTCCAAGCCTTTAAGAACCAGGACACTCTTAGTGGCTGTTCAGAGCCTTTCTCAGGTTCAGCAAATGTGTAAGACATTGATTTTAAGCTCTTCTCCATGTGCCTATGGATGTCCTGCCCAAAACCAGTCGGACGCAGGACGCAGTGAGGGCTGGGAGGGGATCGGTGATAAAGCGGCTCATGACTTCCAGTGAAGGCAATGGCAAGTTTCAGTAGTCAAAAGCTGAAACTAGACAAATCTTGACTAAAAATAATATGTATCTTTGGGAGTTAAGATAACCGATCATGAGAACATCTCGAACATGCTGAACCATCCTCTGGCTGTATTAATGTGTTAGAGATAGCCACCGATCTCTCAGCCTTAGCTCAAGCAGATGTTTTTGGCTGGAGAGCAGGAATCCCTGCAGGAAATAATGAATTATCAGAATACTTGCATTCTGACTTCTAAATTCTGGGATTTGGAGGATTGTTCTTAATCCCTGTTGTTGCAAGGAGCCCCTGACTCCCACGTGTGCTCTTATGTTTCCTCTTGTGTGATATCTGTGAGCTCAGGATGGACCAAATACTGCGCCTTCCCAGGGTCTGTATTTACATCCCAGTTGTGCTCATGGTGGCCAGGGATGACGGTCTCTGCTTTGGGAAGAATTGCAGAGGTTTGAAGCTTTTCCATCTTCCTCTTGGACAGGCACCGAGCTCTGATTCCTGTCCAGCTCCAGCCTTCGGGATGTCAGGGTTTGAACTGCCGCATCCAGGGGAGGATTCAGACAGATCTCAACACAATCCCAGGCTGAAGGAAAAGAACAGAAACTTCAGGCTCCTTTAGAAAGCATCCAGTCACTGGAATTGGTTATAAAAGCCTCGGTGACAAGGCAGCAGGGTGACCAGCCGTGCCTCTGTGCTTTTGGGGCTGTGCCATCGCGGGGGCAGCCGGTGGTGCTGTCTCACAGCCGAGTTCATCGCCCGGTGTGCGATCAGCCCATCCACACGCGGAGCAGAGATATTGTTCGTGGCGTGTCTGCGCAGAGATGGGTGCTGGGGGGTAATTCCACGAAGCTGCACGCCCGGTGGCAGTCACGTTGTGTATTTATACAGTTCACAGTGTTAGTGTCACATCCTTCTCACTGTCATCAATCAGTTTTTTCTCCTCTTAACTGCAGTTGGTCTGTTCTTTTCTCATTTCCATTTAAAAACACAGTTTTCCTTACATTTACTTTCCATGCTTGGTGAGTGGGGGTTCAGGAGCATTGTCCCAAGACTTGGAGGTGTGATTTTTAGTATTATAACGATATTAAAATGAGGATGGGTCACTTTCAGAGGGTGCTAATCACTAGTTTAGCTGACTGCTCCGAATATACTGATTATATTCCAGGATGTTCCTGTCTTCAAGGGTAAATCTAACAAACTTTAAGGGATTAAAAAGTTTTTCTCAGCAATTCCAAGGACAGTCTTCCTAATCTACACAGAGAGCACGTATTTGTTAACGTTACCTTCTGATTTAACTTGCAACAGTGGGATGACTCTGCTCTGAAGTCTGTCTCAGGATGTCTGGTAGGGACAAGAGAAATTAATTAGGACGGGCTGGTGTTTTCTCAGATTCTGGTTAAAATCAAATGAAAAGCCAGAGAGTCTGCTGAATGGCGCTGGATCATGGGATGATAAGACTGCATTCTGTCAGTCTCGTTGAAGCAGCCACGGGAAAAAATATTCGTGCAGATTCAGCAATGGATTCACCGTTGTGTTCATCAATACTGTTAGGCACAAAGCAATAATCTAGGTCATTTTCTGGGTATTTATGCCCTGGGCTGGCTGCGCAATCAGTTGTAATTTAGCCTTTTTCATTAACAGTCATCTGAGCTGTAGCAGCTCCTCCGTCCCCGGCTCAGGGATGTGCTGCCGGGGCGGCAGGCGGCGTGGAAACTCCTCTTGGGGCTGAATGGAATGAGGTTTCCTGCCCGCACCCAGTTATGGGCTTTTACTGCCCTAAAACCAAAACTGATTCTTTAAGTCTGGCAGATTCACGTTACCTGTAATATCTTTACAGCTGAAGTGGACAATAGATCTTTCTAGCATTTATTGTAGCAAAAGATGAAATCATTTTTGATTACAAAGCTGTGCAGTGAAAGCTCGCACACCAGGAGTTCGCCTGACACCGGTCTCGTCCCCCTGGCACTGGGTTTCTCTGCGACGTGCTTCCAGCCTGGGAGCCAGGGGTGCAGTGCAGCAGCTCTGACTAACCCAAATGCACCATTTCTGGGGGTTTTGCACTAAAACTCAGACCGTGTGTTTGCTTCACATCTTGTTGGTAGAATCCTCCAGTTCTCTTCCAGGTTAGAGGAACGTCAGTGGCACAGCTTGGTTGAGACACTTGGCGCTGGTGCAGATTGCGAAGGAAATGCCCTCTGCACTGGTTGACGCATCCCTTTGATGTTGAAGAGTTTCTTTGAAGTACAGAGTGTTTTACCCGTGTTTATCCTTGTTCTGTCAACTTGTGGGATTCTAGTAAATCCTTTAATACCAGTATTTCTCCGCTGAGCTCAGCTGTGCACACGTAAAGCTGGAGGCACTGTCCTGTCTGTGCTGTTCCTCTCTCCTAGCCCAGCTCGGTGCCAGATGTCACCTATAGGAGGTGACACTGTCCTGGAAAACGATCAACTGTAAGAAGCATTTGTGCTATTGTATTCCTTTTCTTGCCATTAATATTAACATCTCAAACAAGGAGCAGTAAAACCTTATTTTTACCCCAATTCTCTGTATCAGCCTGACTCAAAAAAAAAAAATGTTACTTGGGAACAGTGTCCCTACTTAGGACAGATCCCTAAATGACGGTGTACTCCTCCCTGGCATCTGATACAGAATGCTAATGCGTAGGAAATAAAACTAAAAAAAAACAAACCAGAAGTCCTGCCCTGCCCATGCAACAAGCAGAAGGGGCCATTTCCTGGATGCACCATGCACGCGTTATCTGTGAGGTTGGGGGGGGTATAAACCACCCAAAGGCAACTGCAGACATTCTGCACATCACTTTTTGTGCAGGTTACTCATAGAAACACCCAGGAGCTCAGTGCAATAGGGCAGGGACAGCAGAGTTCATCTCCCAGCAGCGCGTGGAAGCATTCGGGAGATTTGCCAGCGGGAGCAGGAGGAGTGCCGTCTGGCGTCCTGCCCCTTCTCTGCACTAGCTGCTGACCTCTGCGTCCTAAATGTGCCCCAGCAGCGTGGCCTTGCTGTGACACTGTGCTGGCAGCTGGGGGTCAGCCCCGTCTGCCCTCCTGCCCCTGCGCCTTTGGCACCGCCAACGGGACAGGAGTGCTGGAGGCTGGGAGTCCCGGCAGCTGCTGGGACCTGGAGGAGCGCCTGGCCGGTCATCCACCCGCGTGAAGTCGTGAGATAACACCGGTCCTGCTTTCCAGCTGCCTGGACGGACCGTTCGCTCAGGGTTTCTTTGGACCTGGCAGCCAGGTTCATGCCCATTCGCCCCGTGGAGAGCACAGGGTACCCCGCAGTCAAAGCTGGGGAGTGGGGTCAGAGCAGAAGAGCAAAGCGGGATCCTCCACCTCCAGCGGCTCGTTCACATAAGGCCGAAATATGCTGCTGGTGGGACCTTACACCGAACTCCCCGTATGCTGTGCCGTTCGCTCGCTCGGTGCTTGGGCTAGCAGTGAACGGAGCCATCGGCTCCCTGCCCCGTGTCCCCAGCATCTCCCGACTCTCCTGGCTTGCTGCTGGCACCTCGCAGCCCGC
>VZTO01001674.1:0-21293 GCA_013400615.1 Syrrhaptes paradoxus
TTTTTAGCTTTTTTTTTTTTACTGATTGTTATTGAAATAATATTGTGTTAAATGCGATGGAAAAGTCTGTTTTCATGTTCCCTAGCACGTTATCAGCAATCACTACCCTAGCTTGTAAAACATTAAATCACTGGTGAAAGGTGGGAGATTATTAAGAGGTATTTTAATCTCCTCTTCATTTATTGCAGCACAAGCAGCATGATGTGCAAGGGTGAAGGAAGGGAGGAGACAGAAGCTATTTTCTTTTTCTTGAGCTGCTTGCTAAATCTGTCACTCCCTGAAAAGAAACTTCAGCAGAGTCAATGACAGTTAAGACCCTGACAGACTCAAATAAGTCACAGGCAACATGTGCATCAATGTACCTCTTGGAAACTAGCTTCTAGATAAGTGCCAGCTTCAAGAGTTTGAATGAGTTCCCACTGAAAAGCACCCCCAAAGTTCAGTGCCTGCAGAAATCCAAGGTGGTCCCACAGCCATGTGCCGGCAGCCTACATTGCATGGTGTGTGCTGGTGCATGTCAATGGATCACACAGAATATTCACACAATCTCCTTCACCTTATTCTCTGTACGAAATTTGTGTTGGATCTTGAATCAACATACTTGTGTTCAAAGCTCTGCCTGGGCTCTGGAAGAATGGGTTTTAACTATTCCAAGTAATCAAAGGCTTCTGGCTCTTAAAAATCTGTTTGGGACAATCCAGCCAGTCATTCTAGACCCTTGTATTCTGATTTTTCAATTTCCCTTAGAGAAGGAGCAGCTTTGCTACAGAATTCCTTGAAGATGGAGGGGTTATTCATACAAATTGAATAAGCAGCTCAGAGCCCTAAAACTGAGAAGTCCCTTTCAAGCACTGTCTGAAGCTAAACTGGAGCCCTCTGGCTCATTAGTGTGCAGGAGGCTGCAGTAATGTTGCCAGATTTACCTTGCTTTGGTACTTGTAATTCCATGTGTGTCCTAGCACTGATACTTTTACAAAGCTCTGCAGCACCATTATTTCTCTTCCAGAAGGTGGTGGTTCTTTAGCAGCCTTTATACCATCAGCTACCATCGTAGCAGGGAGCCTTTCTCAGGCCCTTTAAAAGTAGTAACATTTCTTTTTCTACCTCTCCCCATCTGCCAGCCATCTTCAGTCTTCTCTCTTCCCAGGTTTTTCCATAGCAGTCACTGCCATTAAGACAAAGTACTCTCTTTCCTTAGATGGTAGAGCTCCTAAAGGAAAAAAAAAAAAAAGAATGAGCTATTTCTCTGCAAAGGGCACCTGTCTTTTACAGAGGATGAGCTTAGCAACATTATTAATCAAGCTGAGTAGGCATCTTTCTTATTTTTTCCCTTGGTAGGAAATGTCTTTAGACAAAAACAATCCAAGCAGAGGAAGACATATAAACCTCTGCAACCTCAGATAGGGCAGTTAGTTCTCCTTGTCCTTACTGTCTGCACTAGATGATTTTAGGGAAATTATATACCTTATGTTTAAGTTTATACAAAAATGGAAGTTTTGAGTGTTTGTGGGGCTTTTTGTTGTTTAACAAAAGCTGTATTTCTTCAAGGGGCTCCGTTCAGCATTGGAATAATAATCACATTTAATTGGTTGTTTGCTTCTGCCCAGGTCCCTGATTGAAGAGCATCACCTTTATTGCAAGTTTCTACGAATGGCAGAGATTTCTGTGCAAAAAAAGACCAAGGCAAGTGTCTGTCCTAATAATTTATTCTTTGCAGAGATTTACTTAGCTATTGGGAATTGCAGAGAAGTGCTTCTCAGTATATCAAAGCATTTTACAAACTCTGTAAAGTAGGGAACTAATACTTTATTGATGCTTATTTTAGACTGATGGAAAAACTGAGTGATTCACCCAGATTCCCATGGCAAAGACTGCCCTTCCTCCCCTGTACCGTCATTGTTTAGCTCCTATACACATGCCCTCAGAAGGCTTAGAACTGTAAAGTTCTCCAGTGTGAACAACAAATGCTTTCACTACTGTGGGATTTTTCACTTTCTTTGTACCGCATTAATGAAAACTCCCAGTGCCATCAGGGTAATAGGATGGATGGATGCAGGATGCCATGGCAAAGCCCACCCTTTATGGAGACAGATGCAGGATTGCCTGGATGTCTATGGATATATCTAAGAGCCCCTACCAAAAGTAATTTTAATACCTGAATAAACAGAATGAAAATTTTGAGTGAAGATTAAAAAAAAAAAAGCCTGAAATTTCCTTCAGAAATGGAAACTGAGTGGGGGGAAACACCTCATTTTGAAACAAAACAAAACAAAAAAACCTAAGTAGCCTTTTTCAAAGAGAAGATGACTCTCCCAGAAGAGGTTAACATGTCCACAGTCTTATTTTCTGTATATGTAAAATAGAAAATATGTCATTCAAATAAAGACAGTGCCACTTACCTCAAAAGGGAATGCAGCACAGGCAATAAGTAAAAAGATACGCAAAGTAATTTGACACTGTTGAGTGAGGTGGTGAAGAAAGAACCATTTGTGCACTACAAAGACTGTTAATTTCTACTAGAACTGCTATTGAAATGTTCCAGTGATCCTAGTAAAAAAAAGTAAAATGTTTTATTTTTTTTTTTTATTTCTATTCCGTTTACAAATTGTACCAATATCTTCACGGACTCTTTATTCTTTTTTTGTAGTTTGTTTGACTGTATCACATTTGAAAGTGAGGCTGATAGTTAATAAGTGTATGCGAAGGGTCTTGTTGACATTCGTATCATTGAGGGTGATGAATAACAAAGTGAATATCTGAATGTGTTAATTTCTTTCTTCTCCCACCTGTCATGTTTATCAGTGCTTATTCCATTTTCACAGTAGTTCCTAAAAGTCTGTTTTCATATCATCTTTAGATGGGCAACGAGGGAGCAATAGCTCCATTATTTTCAAACTATGTAAGAGGGAAGACAGAACTAGACGCTTATTCCATCTAAACCTATTTTTACTTTTTGAATTTTCCTCTCCCTTCAAAAGGCTGCTAGAGAATGAAAATGGTCAGGAAAAAGTTTGTGTTTCTTGTGGCCCTGCTGCCATTGGAAATCCTTGACCAGTCCCTACCTCTTGTCCTGTTTGCCACTGCCCTTGGTACCCAGAGAGCAAAGACTTCCAGAAAAAAAGCAAAATCAATAGCAAGTTTATCAGATATTCAGATGCCTGCCACTGGGCACACATTCATTGTCTACCCTTCCTTCCAATCAGTTAAATTAATGGTTGAGAAGAAAAACCAAACAAGTTNAGAAAAGATTTGGAGAGACAGCAGGTAACAAATTAAATATAAGTGAAATGTGAGGCTATTAGAGGAAAATGCCACAGCTATTTTGGAGTGCATTCCTCACGAGGAGAGAAAAGCGATAATGCCCATTCCCATAGCCTTGCTGTGATTATAACCAGACTATTGTGTTCATTGGGGTGGAACCACGATGGACTAATGGTGCTGATAAACTGGAGGTGTCCAAGAAAGAGGTACAGGCACGCTTTCTCTGTTAACAGAGTCCTTGGAAGCCGCTGTGGTTTACCAGTGATCTATGATGGCCAGAAGAGACTTAAAAGGATGTTGTGATGCCAGGGAGAGTTTTGAGAGGGAAGATTCATTTAGCATCTGGACAGGTCTATGATAAAGGCCTTTTGCATTGCTGTGTTGTGGCAGCAATTGACTCTTAAATTTGAGACACTATGGAATAACCATCTTCCTTGTGGATGAAGAAGTATGTGACTGAAAGAATCATCAAAAATTCCAGAAGGAGCTGGAGATCAGTGCAAATAGGTGATATTTTCTGCACTGCCCTGAATTTTCTTTCCTCCTCCACAATTCACAGAATTTCATGGCACCATTGTCATATCCACTGAAGGTATGAAAGCAAGTTTGTGTCAATCAGGAGTCTAAAAGAAATATTTCATTCTCAGTGTGAATTCTGTCCTCTTTGCTAATACACAGGGAAGCTTTCAAGTTATTTAAATGGAAGATAATTTTATGACTTTCCATAATTTTTCAGTGTGCATCAGAGATGATTCAGTCTGTCAGATAGATTGGCTCCATAAAATCTGCACTATTTCATGGCACTTAGACAATTTTCTAGTGTAATTAGTATTTTCTTCTCAAATACTTTGAAAAGATTTCATAAATAGTTAATCAATGTCAACAAAGTGTTAGTTGGTGCAAAAACCAAGTAAAGGGTTGTGGAGATTAACAAGTAACATACCGGCTTAAAATACAGAGTTTTTTAAAAGCTGGGGTACTTGCTATTGTATTCTGTAACAAATGTGTTAAAAACTTTCCTGCTCTCAGTTAAGCATTTAGAAAAAGGAATCTCAAATCCTCTATAGTGTCTTTATTTAAAATCAGACTTGTAAATGGCAAACTGTTCTCAAGTTTTCTGTTCCATCTTTCTTGTTCTTTGAGAATGGCTTCCTGCATCAACATTATTCCAAAAATTCAAAGTCCAAGAAGTGGGGGGAAAAAAGACCTAAGGAAAAAATAAATCTCTGTATCATAAAAGATGAAGGATTCTGAATCTTCCAGTCATATTGGAAGTCACATTCTAGACAAGCCACAATAGTTTTTTTTATTAGCAATTGTAATTTTTAAAGGCATTGAGCTGATTGGAACAGTTAGTGACTCCAGTTTGTTTAGATATCTCAATATATTTCTGCTTGCAAGTTAATAATTAAACTAGCAAATGCAATAACATTCTGTTGCATGATAGATTGTATAGTTATGTGTTATAAATTCAATATTCTTGAATAGCATTCATTTTTACAGTCTTTTGAAAAAGAAGAGAGTGATGAAGTCTACAATACCCTCCTTTCTTTCAGCCTTCTTAGTTCTTAGTCCTTGAGGCAAAACATTTTTAAAATTACCTTGTAAATACTTTCTAGAATCCTCTCTTGCATTTGTTTTCCATTTGAATAATACTTTTATTACCGTGAAGTAAATAAATACATTCATATTATGCATATAAGTCTACACTTTCCTTTGAAGTATTTCTAACAGGCTTTGATAGGGGGTGTCTAAATTTTTACAGATTTTCACTAGAGCTATACTGTAATATTATCATATTATTTTCTCATCTTTTTGGGGGGAGGGTCTGTTTAATAAAAATTAATTCTTGGTGATTTAGTTTAGGACATAATTGAGACAATGCCTTTTAACAGAGCACTTAAATTTATCATTCTTCATTCTAAAGAGTAGTAATATAATAAATTATTTAACAGATTTTGTGCATCTGCGACTACGTGCATATGAGAGAGGGAAGAATACTTTTAGAATCTTGACTATTTTTTCCTGACCAATGCCTAATTTCACTGTTTATCTACTTGCCTTTGAAGACCACAGCCCTTTGAATTATTTGCTGGCAATCGTTCTTCCTCTGGAAGCCCTAGACAGTATCCAAATGTGAAATGGGGGGCCTTTACCCCCATAAGTGTACGACAGAGCTCAGTTGTTGCTGCTGTTATTGCTGTGAGAACAAAGTAATGACAGCAACATCCAAACAAGGATGTTCAGACCAGATTGCAAAATCTCCTTCAAAAGCAGAATAGTTTTGCCTGAACTGGACTCCAGGTTGCCACCACCACTGTCTGGGTAGCTTAAAGCTGACTTGAATGTCTCCATTATTCTGTAGAAGTCTTTCCATTGGTATTTTTTTATATTTTTCTCCAGGATTTCCATTGGTTTGGACAGGCGTTAAATCAGCTTATTGCTTTTTCCCTTTCTAGAAACATGTTGAGTCAGGATCAAGGGGCTGGTCTTGATGGAGTGTTACATCCCACTGGCTTCATCTTCATCCTTCACTTGATGTCTTTCTAAGAGTTTGTTTCTCAAACATTTCACCTAGACACCCAATTTTATTTAAAAATAAACAATACAGAGCCCTAAACTGTCCCTACTGGGAGAAATTTCAGATTAATGATTTTTCTTCTTCAGAAGATGTTTGCTTCGTAAAGATAGTTGACATTTAAAATTCAGTCAATTATAACCTCACCTCAAATTTTGTGCTAGTAGAATCAAACGCAAGCAGTGTACAATAGTTAAATCATAAAACAATTAGGAATAACAACTCCTTCAGGTAACAGTGCTGTTAAATAAAATGAAGCTTTGCATTAATTGTTTCAGATGTTCCTAACTGACAACTATTTCAAGTCAGATTTCAACAGTATTTCCGCTAAAATTTTGCAGGTTAGGAACAGGTTGTTTAACACACAATGAACAGTTTTTAATTTCTGGATATTTTATCCATGTGCTACACTTACTTTGTTCTTTTTATGTTTTTTTTGTGGGAAAAAGTATTCAGACTGAATATGCCAGGAAAGACCTGGCATAATGTGAAATACATAATAATAAAATAGTGTGAAATGAAGGAAAGTGAGAAAGAAGTCAGTGCCTTATTGTTAAATTTTGAAAATGGGCATGTATTTGTGAATAGGCAGGGAACTGTCAGAGAGTATTGTATATATCTGAACTAGGAGTCCTCTGTGACAGAAAATGTGCTTGATCAAAGCTGGGATTTCTTTCTCTTATTTCAATAGCCAGTACACACAAAGCAACCAGGATATTTCATTAAATGCTGCATCTTGAAAAAGTAGTAGTTGTACATTGAAACCATCTTGAATGTTTCCCCAACCATCTATTGGGAACAAAAGTAAGAGAAGAATATAAGAACATTAAATTGAATTAATCTTGTAGTCAAAGGTTTTGCAAACATCTTTCCTTTGTAGGTTGTTATGTGTTCCATAAAGAGTATTACCACCCGAGTCAAGGCAATACCATTTTTTACTGGAAATCATGTATTTCTTTTCACAAAAAATTGTATTCCTTCTGCAAAAATGTTCTTATTTTTCCCTAAATGTCAATACATTTTTTTACTTGAGTATTTTTTTCATTCTTTTTTGAATTACAAATTAAATGCAATTTTTATAGGTTTGGGCTTCTTTTCCCCCCTGGCAAATGTCAGTTTTACCAGCTTGCCAGAAGAGTTAGTCTTTTTTCCTCCTCTGTCAGTTCTTTACCTTCTACGTTTCTTTCAGAGCTGATGAATTTGAGTACAAGAACCAAGCTCATTAAGGAAAAGAATAAATCGCTGAGCAGCCCCCTTGCCTTACAGTGTAGGCACGTTTCAGGAGTATTGAATGTTATCCCAGTGTGACTGTAAAGGGCTCCTGGAGCTGTTAGAATCTGCCTTAATAGTATTGGGTGAATGTCTATGTCTCAAAAATGTTTTATGACAAATTCCATTACAATTTTAAAAGAATTGCCTGTCACTATCACAGCCTATAAGGATGTGTCTCTCTGAAGACCCCTTGTAGTCAGCATTCTGATGTGTCAGACCACCTTCTAACATGGCTTTATTGCCGAAGGACTCATCACATTATAATGTAATGAGGTGCCATTCTCATCAAGTTAAACTCTTGTGCACCAGCGTCTCTGGGAGATGACAAACGCCTTTAAAACTTCATGCTGTGACCTTGGAAGAACCGTCTTGTGCTTCTGCATATCCAAATTTCTGCGGACACTCCAAAACCTTTCTGAAGACAGTCTTAACATCTGCTTACATATATTACTGCAACAGACATGGCAGAACTGTAAAGATGTATTATCTTCTCAGGTACTATCACAGCAGGTGTCACCTGTAGGAAAGCTCTTCAAGAATAAAATTGCATAATGAAGGAAAGGGGCGGTGGGGATGAGAAAGTTTGCATAATTACACGGTCTGAGAACAATCAGCTAATCTTGCTGATAAGCAGAATTTGGACGTAAGCCAAATTGTAGGCCAGAAGCAACTTTAGTGCACTGGGAGGTCATGTCTTCCATCAGTAGAGGAGAGGTAAGTATAACCTTCATTTTTTTTAATATTCCTTTGCAGTCCTGCCCACACCTGTGAGCCAGAAATGATGCTGGACGGCTCCAGCTGCAGTGCGATGCAGCCTGGGAGGTGGCTGGAAAGACTGCTGCTGTTTTCTGAGGCTCTCTTCTCTCTCACCGTAAGCATGCAACTCATGGAGAAATCTGTAAGAGTAACACTGTGATTGAGTTAGAGATATGGCAGTTAAAGGTTTATTTTCAAAGGGAAAGTTGTATTACAAAACTGTAAAATGACCACAGGCTTACTGCTCTCCAGCCTTTTCTCTTTCCTCTTGAAAGAATTTGACGAGCTGATGTTCCTTGCCTCTTTTTCTCAGATCTGAGGTGCCTATTAGTAAATATAAATCTATTTAAAATATACATATGCCTCTGCATAGACCCTAAGCACAAAAAAGAATCTTGTCCTTTTCACAAGACCTTCCCTGAAATAAATTGTATGCGAGCCCCAGGCAGACGCTAAAATATGTGAGAGACTTTGGACATGTCTTGTCCAATTTGTGTTAAAATTTAGAGACAAAAGCTACCTGGGCAGAGCATCCATTGAGCCAGGGTTTAGATGGACTTTTTAAAGTGTTGCTGGAAGCAGGCTTTAACAGAGCACAAGATTCAACATTAAGTATTGTTCTCACATCTCTGTAACTTGGATTTTTACTACATATAATCAACCTAAACCCCATGTAGCTATTTTTCTGCTGCTGATTTGACAAGCAGGCTGACATTAAGGTAGAACTGTTCTTTACACTATGAGATGAGCTAAATGTATTGCTAGCCATTTGAAAGAAAAGTAGTCAAAAAATATTAAAATAAGATATTACAGAAACTGCAAGCACAGTATCTTATAATGGCTGTTGAAAAGAAAATCCAGGGAACAGGTGAAACTGTTCATAGCGTATATTATCAAGAAACAAATCTCTTGCACTTAGACTACAGCTATTACCACTCGTACAAAATAGGTGATAAAGTGAAATGTGAACTGTAGACCCATCAGCCTCCTGTCTAAAGCACATTTGTCTCGCTTTCACCAAAGTAAATGGCACAGTGTAGGCTATTTAAATGGTGTTTAGTCAACCAAAAGAACCAGTGGACTTTTGGTCAGGTTTTCCAGTCACTTTTATGTGAGGAGTGAAATACTGTTTTCAACAGTTTAAAAGAGACATGTCTTGGCAACCCCTGGAAATAGCTTCTCTGCTAAGCTGTGCTGTGATTTATATGAATTAGTATCAGTCTGGCTTCACTGTGAAATTAAATACTACTAGTCCCAATATATTTGGGTCACTTTTATTCTTGATTTTCTTTTGATAGGTGTAGTGAGTACATTTAAATGTGGAACAGCCATTCAAATTTTTCACAAAAAAGTACAATTATAGATTTTTTTCTCCTTTAGTCCTTAGTGGGTTTTTTGCTTTTTCTTGTAACAAAAGCTTACAATTTCCTTTCTCCATCAAACATGCTCTATATCGGCTTTTCAGATGAATTATCCCATGCTTATTTAGGCAAATGTGTAGAAAATATCCTGTTGTGGTCCTGCTTTTCCACTTGTGAGTATTCCAAGGATCTTGTAAAAGGAAAACTTGGAAGAGATACGTACTTAATAACAACCTAGAGTGAGATTTATCATGTCTGGATATGTGTAGGTTTGGTTTCGTTTTTCTTCTTTTTTTTTTTTTTGGTAATTCTGGTTGGTTTTTTGTTGGGTTTTTTTGAGGAGAGGGGAGGTAGATTCTGTGAAGAAACAACTGATAATGTCACCCTTGAGACCTAATGTATTCTCCATAGGGATAAAATACAGGTTTTTTTTTTATAGTCTAATCATGTAGAAGTCCACCACTGTATTTCTCAGAGCAGGTAAAAATAACTGAAATTGTATCTCCGCCCCATACTGTGGAGACCTAGTGCTGTTTTGCAAGATTTCGTTCAACAGGAGGATTTGAACTGGAAGCTGGAATGCTTTAGAAGTGTGAAAGAATTTTGTGTTGGTGGAAGATACATCAGGACATTTTATCATTAGCTTATCTCTGACTCTCATTGGAACATACGTAACTTTTGTGACTATATAAGAATATCGCAGTAAGTGCATGTTTGGCCCCGAGATAATCCAAGAACAAACAATCAGAAAGTAACATTCGTCTTGAAATATTTCATAGTGGTGTTACGGAGGAGAGACTGACTACTAAAGTGCTGTTATGATTAGCATAGCAATAACCTCATATCGTCACAAGCCTCTTATTAATTCACAGAGCTGATCTTTCTGAGTTATACAAGATACTCAGAAATGTAGGTTGCATTGCAATATTCCTAAATATAAACTTCAAAATGTATTTTCTGCCAGTCAGCATTATACACTCGAATAAAGAAAGAAACTGACACTGAATGCCTTATTTAATTAGGCATAAGTCTGGTGACTTCTGCATCTGAAGGTAGAAAGTCTTTCCACCTTTATTTGTGAATTACTTGTCAATGGTAAAGACTATCCCAGCTAAAATTACTAAATAATTTTGGAATAACTTTACAGCTCATTAGAAAACATCTTGTGAACAGAAAATATTATCTTTACAAAAAAAAAATCACTTCCCTTGCTATCTCTGTCACCCCACTCTAAACAAAAAACAAGACAGTACCGTTGGTAAGTTGCTGTGAAACTTGAATAGCCTAGAGATAGATTAAAACTCCTTACAAAGAGTGCTTCATCTTCTGTATTCTATCTTGAGATGCAGCTGGGAAGGAGATGTTCTCTTTGAAGCCTTCATGAAAATGGCAGGTTTCAAATAATCTGTAATTACCCAAAATGTCATGATCTAACACTTATGTTTCCTACAATTTTCAAAGCAAAGGGCAGACACTTCCACCCAAGACGAACAAACAGGTATGGTCAAGAAAGGAATGCTATCTGCATGATATTCTTTAATTGTAGTACTCTGTTATGAGAAAGTTTTCCACTGAAAGGTTTTAATTTTTTGATACTTGTAGCAATATCTGCAGCATTGAGGGCATGCTTGTTTTCATAAAAAGGAATGAGTTTATTACCACCAATGAGTTAGCAAATACAAAGTCTTCTGGCATTAATAACAAAGAAAAGTCATTTGTTGTGACTCATTTGGTATGCAGACATTACAGAAACACATATTTTTTCACAGAACAGTTAGCAAAGCACAGGTTAAATTTTACTAGAATAATGGACAGTTACAGTTTGGGGGATTTTGTTTGTTTATTTTTATTTTTTGAAATGTACAAAGACTTTTATGAACCTGATACATACAATAAATCACTACCTCAATGTCTTCATATAAGAACAAATTAACATAACTATGAACACTGCACCTGATTATTTAAATTAGTAAAGCTTTTAACAGTCACCTACCAAAGTGTGCTAGAAAGGACGAGAAAACAAAGGGGTGAAAAAGTCTCAAGTGAATGGGGGATCCTGCAGCTTGCAGAGATAGATAAGAAAATTAAAGTCAATGTAAATTCAAATAGGATATGGTTTTGTGTTATTTGCCAAGCTGTCATTAATATAGGAGTATTTGCACTATTTTTGCAGGCCTGCAAGACTTGTGAAATATATTATTTAAAAATGACTGAGAGGTGATATTTTTCATCTGTCTGAAGTGCAATAGGAGCTTTTCATATGGCAGAAGCAACAAACATCCATCAGGGCCGTGGGTGCAGCACTAACTTGGAGGTTATCTAATGAATCATTGCTAAGACTTTCTCCAAGGGTTTTGCAGCCTTGGAAGGTTTCATTGCGGAAATTGTTCTTTTTGTGAGATACAGTGAGATCACAGCACTGGGTAACATAAATAATTGTATGTCAGGTTCACATCTAGCCCTCTCATAATCCATGACTATTTGGACACCGAGGAAGCATGCAGTTTATAACAATTATATCAGCTCTTTTTCTGCAAACAAGTGTGTATTAAGCTAACATTCTGTATTTGCTCAATTTGCTTGCCTTCAGGCTGGAGTAAGGAACCTGTTATAAAACACCTGTAATAGCCATCAGGTAAACAGCATAATTTGTTACATAGCAGATAGAGGAAAAACGGAGGTTTGTGGTGGAGAGCTATATCAATAAGTGCTTTGGTTTCAATCACAAGTGCATTGCTTTTTTTCATTTCTTCACATAAGGTGATAATGAAGAATGATGACCTCATGTCTAGACCTAAGCTTTTAACTTTGTTGCAGCTCTGGGGGCTTTAATGTTTTTCAAAAGGCAATCAATCAAGTGCCAAAAACTGTCTGGCTAATTACCTCTGAGACTTTCAGAAACTCTCCATTCTTTCCTCATAGAAATGTAGTATTTATAAATTGCTTTGTTGAACCACAAACTAGGTTATGGCTTATTCACCTTGCCACCTTTCTTTGCTTCTGCTCCATTCTTATGGAAGTGCTAATGTTGTGAATCTCAGCATTAGACAGTGCTTCTTTCTATCTGAGTTTACCATCACTGTTGCCTCCTGAACGTTTCTGGAAAAACATATTTATCTCATGACATAATACTAACAAGAATATCCCACTTGTATCTTAAGGAGGGAACCTGAGAAAGTGTAACTGACGGACACCCAGTCACCCAAAGATGTGGTGACATCCAGATCCAGTAAGATGAATAGCAACAAGTTGTTTGACTAAATTTGAGGTTTCTATGAATTATCTATTTATCTAGAAGTCAGAGTTATTTCAAACAGAACAATGTATAACCAATGGAGAAAAAAAGGTGGAAGGGGCCTCTGGAGATCTTGTAGTTCAACATGCTGCTTCAAGCAGGGCAAATCTCAGTGCTTGATCAGGGAGTTCAAGGCTTTCTTTGGGTAATTTATTCCAAGGTTCAATCAGTGTCACTGTGAAGAGTTTTTCCTTATGTCCCTATTTGCCTGCTCAATAGCTGTCTGCAGTTGAGGAAGCATGGGCTTTCTGTGCAAAGATCTCAGTAAGAGCCCAAATACACAGAGCAATGTTCTTAAGGGTGAGCTACGTGATATGCCATTTTACATCTTTATGTTTTGGTCCAGATACTTGAATGTATTGATTTTTTTTTTCTAGTACTTTCAAGCACTTTTGCATCCCAGAGAGAGAATATTTGCAAATGTTTCTGTCTTGACCAAAATGAAAATGCATAATAAAAAAAAAAATAGCTCTAAATAGATGGAGCTAAGCTTCACTCAGCTCGTTTTGGGAGCTAGTAGCTTTTCTGTAAACAGCATTATCTTTAGTGGAACAGATAAATGATGACCCTAAAATTTCTGTCTTGTAGTGGTGTTTACACTTGCAAATTCTGACCAGTAGCTCCAGTTATAAGAAACCAGAAGTTGGTCATGGTCAAAGAGAGTGCACTTTTAAAAGACTTTAATTTCATAGAAAAACCTACCAAGGCAGGAACAAAACTCAGATCAATGCATACAAGGTAGGGCTCTGCAGGAAAACCCATCATTCTGTCAGGCTAGCTGGACAGCAAGCAAGGAGACACTCGCAGGCACATGGAACTGAGCTAAGTGTACAAGAGAACATCATATATCAAAGCAGTCAAAGTATAATTTCTGTATTACTGATAAGAAAAACTCCCCAAAATGTAATGAAATCATACTGGACTTTAAAGTCTCACCCAAAAAAAAAACCCCAAAATGCAGTAAATAAGCCAAAAAAAGGACTCCAGTTATTAGAGGTTTTGTGAGTATTTGTGACGTACATGAAGAATGCTTCAAAACTAAGAAAAACAATCCAGTTTCTGAAAGGGAAACATCCATTGACATGAATACTTTAGAAGAAACTAAGTGTCTCACTTGATGTCAAAATGTACCAGCACTACAGGTGTTGTGAGTAGACAATGCAGGGAGTGAAAGGGAAGACAATGTTCCAAATGGAAGGATGACTGTGACTGACATGCTCCAGTCCTCCCAAACTGCAATGCAAAGTCTCCATCAAAATTAAATTATTTTTTGTGTTCCATACTTAGAAAGAAACTATGTATGTAAAGCAAAACCATATTCACCTAATATCACAGAGTAAGAGCATATGCTCATCTTAAGCCACTAATGTAACCACCATCTATAGTCACTTAACAAAGCATAGGTAAGACAACAAATAGGTAAACAGCTTATAGTGTGCATGTAGAAAGTCCTTATATGAATCATTAATGTCATACAAGGTAAAAGACAGTCTCCGTAGGAAATTTAATATGACATCCGAGAACATAAAGAATTTCTGGTTGCCCCTTTTCAAAACCCAGTGTTCCAAACTTGGACTTTTACTTATCTTCCAAGCAGAAAAAACATTTTAAACACCAGCTTATTTTATAGGACTGCTCTAGGAGGCAGTACTTACATTTTTATACAGAGACTAATTATTTCTTCCTGTTTATGAGTTTTAAATATTCAGCTGTTTGTCAAACTACTGGGCTCTACAACTGCATCATTTTTTTTTTTAATCACAAGGATATTTACTGCACTAGGCTTTTAGAGCTGAATTTTTCTATAATCTTGCAAAGACTGTACGTTAAACAGGTCATAGGATAATTCAGATTAGAAGGGGCACAAGGACGTTTAGTCCAAACTCTTGCTTAGTGTACACATTTTATTCTCGGTCTATATTAGTGGGAAAATTCAGATATTTCTTCTTTATATGGTTTCCAAACTTAACATTATAGTGCACAAACAGTTCTGAAAGAACAACACTGAGTGGTAAAAAACCCCTGGGCTTTCTTTTGTGTTAATACATTTAATGTATGTAGTACTTTTTGTGACAGTGAGACTTAAAATGATGAAAATTTTTAAGTTTATCATTAATTTAAATACAATGAAATAAACACACAGTATGTGATCCTATGAGCTAGTTTCTTCTGGGTAAACTGAAGTATAACTCCAATATTCTTAGAACATCAACAAAATAAGGAAATTATTGCAACTGGCATTTATAATAAGCACTAGTTATGGTTGATGTATGAGATAATTATAATGCTTTGCAGGAAAATCTAATAAATCCCAGACCAGTTACTCTGTAAAATCATTTTTATGGAAATTAGGGTAGGAATACTGCATCTATTACAGCAAGAGGGCTATACAGGCAATTCTGACAGCCTCAGTCAAAAGCAGTGTCCACTCCAGAAGGGTAATTGTATCTGAAGTTTTGCACACGTAAGATAACAGATGTTCCAGTTTCTGAAATGAATGGTTTAATATTAAAATATGAAAATCTTCATAATTTGCACAGCTTGATGAACTTCTGAAAGAGACAGGAACCTCTCGACAAAGAGGTTAGAGGACTGAATAGATTTTGGAGGATGTGGTATAATATTTTTGGAATCAATAATGTACCAAGAGTTTTGTTTGAGTTAAACTCATATATGTAGCATTCCAAGGCTTTGGATGCATATGGTTGTATTAGTCATGAGTTGTAATGAGCAACCCCCTAATTTTAATCCAACAGTTAAATTGAAGAATCCGCATTATTGTTTTTAGAATAGGTTAATAAACCGGATTTACTTCTGATTTACACAGCCCAAGGATGGAAAGCTCATTCTCAATCTTCCATTTAACTTTTATGGATATGAAAAGCAAAAGACTGAATATCCCCTAGAGAGCTGACAGATGATTGTGAGAATAACCTGTCATTCCTAATCTTGATTTTAAAGTGTTTCTTGAATGCTTCAGGTCCTTTTTGCCAGGGAATGCTCTTCAAGTTTTCATCTCTAAAAGATGATAGAGAGCTATTAATATGACTTCATGGTTGTCTGAGTTCCCCAAGGACAATCTTTCAGTATTACATATCCAAGATAGGCATCTATAATCCATTTTGCATCAACTAGGACTGCATTTGCACATTTGCAAGAGTTATAACCAGTAAGTAACGATGCAGATGCCTAATTTTAAGCACTATAGTAAACAGTTCTGGAAAACATTCCAGTTCTCAAAAAGTCACATAAACATGTGCTTAACCTTGGACATAAGGTTCCTCTGAAAGCTATACTACTAGTGAATTGCTCGCATACTTTCTGCAGTCAGATGATTTAGAAACTTAGAAGCAGATCATGTGAATTGGATAAATCTCAGTCTCGAGAATTGTGTTAGGAAATGTGCCACTAGAAACAAGCTTTCAACTAATATTTCTGGTTGATCCCAGTTGCTCAACTTGCAGTGTATTTCCTTCCTCTTTAAAAAAATTTCAGTTGAGCCATTTCACCCAAATTATTTCTTATGCTCACAGTTGACTTGTGTGTACTAGTCTCTGACATGATAGCAAACCTTATGAAGTTCAACAAGGCCAAGTGCAAGGTTCTGCATGTGGGTCAAAGCAACTCCAAGCACAAATACAGGCTGGGCGGAGAATGGCTTGAGAGTAGGCCTGAAGAGAAGGACCTGGGGGTGTTGGTTGGTGAGAAGCTGAACATGAGCTGGCAATGCATGCTTGCAGCCCAGAAAGCCAACTGTGTCCTGCACAGGATCAAAAGAAGCGTGACCAGCAGGTCCAAGGAGGGGATTCTCCTCCTCTACTCCACTCTTGTGAGACACCCCCTGCAGTGCTACATCCAGCTCTGGGGTCCTCAGCACAGGAAAGACATGGACCTGTTGGAGCTGCATCCAGAGGAGGGCCATGAGGATAGACAGAGAGCTGGAGCACCTCCCATACAAGGACAGGACGAGAGAGTTGGGGTTGTTCAGCCTGGTGAAGAGAAGGCTCCGAGGGGACCTTATGGCAGCTTCCAGTGCTTAAAGGGGGTTAGAGGAGAAATGGGGAGGGACTCTTGATCAGGGGATGTAGGGATAAGATGAGGTGTGATGATTTTAAACTGAAAGATAATATATTTAGTTTAGATATTAGGAAGAAATGTTTTCCTGTGAGAGTGGCAAGGCACTGGCCCAGGTTGCACAGAGAAGCTGTGGATGCCCCATCCCTGGAGGGGTTCAAGGCCAGGCTGGATGAAGCTTTGAGCAACCTGGTCTAGTGGAAGGTGTCCCTGCCCCTGGGGATTGGAACTCAATGATCTTTAAGGTCCCTTCCAACCCAAACCATTCTATGATTCTATAATTTTTGTCCTATCAAATAAAGAATAATAAAATATAATCTGGAACTTTAATAAATGTCTGCATAAGATCCTCACTTTTTGATTCAGAGAAGCTGACACGCTCTCTTCACTCAGGTCTTGAAGATATTTATTCCTTTTGAGTCAATTCTCTAAGCCTTTTGTTAAAGTTCCTCTTCTGTACCTGCTTCTTTGAGGAAAGCCATTTCCCTATACAATAAGAAATTACCAAATGAGAAGTGACATGAATCTTTGAGGAGCCAAGTGACTGCAACATGAAAAGAAGATAATGGGATATATTTTATCTGGATTGAGAAGCATCTGCCAAGTACATCTATCTCAGAGGAGCTGTCTGTTAAGAAGAGGTTAGAATAGATTGTTTACCCCATTAAATATCATCAGAAACTCTACTTTTGCATTGATTTCCTCCATCTATATCCTCAGCTAGGAAGATACAAAAAGATTTTAGAAAAACAAGAAAATATTATGGAGTGGTGCAGCAACCGGAGGAAAAATTAGGCTTGCTTCGGTAAGAGTACCAAATTCTTTGCTGTCCTGTTTTTATACTCTCCTGGTATTTTTCTTGCACAGTGTTTATAATTAAAGAGAAAGGATTAATGTCTAGATACAAAGCCTGTTGCTACTGCTGGGAATTCTTTTCTCAACAAGGTTGAAATCCAGCCTGTGAATATAGCTTTCTCTAAGAAGGGAAATACAAACCAAGACTGAGTTTGGGTTGGGGGGGGAGGATTTTTATTTCTTGGTTTGTTTTGGATTTGTTGTGGGGTTTTTTATGCTAATAGCATAGATTCCCAGTTCCTCAAAAATATGAACACCTATTAATTTGACAGATCAATCAAATTATGCACATGCTTTACCATCTTGATAAACTGAAGCCTTAGTTAATAGTAGGAACTCCTTAGGGCATGTGAGAAGAAATTAAAGCTGGGGCATTCCAAAAAGCAATATCCTGGTATTAGCATAATGTCTACATAGAAAATATTGATGAGAGCCTGGTAAAAGAAACTGGGTTTCTTACATTTTAATTTCTTCATTATATTTTTAATTTATTTCAATTCAAAGGGTTTAACTCTTTTTTTCTTCAAGAACCTTTTTGAAAGTTCATAGAACCACTACAGAATTAAAACAGTTTGGTGGGTGCCATAGCATACATTATCTCAAAGATATTATTTTAGCAAGAACAGCTTTTAAAACTTAATCACCTAATCAGCATGCATTTCTAATTGATCTCTCCCTCTAGAACTGCTACATTTTCTTGACCTTTTAATAACTGATGGCTTTAGAGAACATATTGTTCAGATAGCTTCTTAAAAGTCAAAAGAAGATCTGAGGTATATTTGCAAGATCTGAAGAAGACATACCTAAAGCAAGTCATGGCCTTGTGAAGTTCTGATTTCCTTGTTCTACCCACATGTTGCTCTAACTCTTCAAAGGACAGAAGTTGGAAATTGGGATCAGCTGAATTGTTCTGTATTTGAGGAAGCTCATTTGGGGAATGTCAGTCACCTATTGCTCTTTATATATGTGAATGTGGGCTATTTATTTTAAATAATTTTAAAGAGAAAGTAAAGTCTGTGTCTATTTCAAGTTCAGGTATCTACAGCTGCTAAACACACATGCAAGTAGATGACAAAGTCTTTTTCTTGCCCTGTCTCTTGTACTAAACTCTATCAAACTGTTAAGTTTCAGATCTTTCCACAAGAGTTTGTAAATTAAAGTTGTTTTTCCTTCAGTTTCTTGTTTTAGTTTTCTTTAATTAGCATCATTCTTTAATAAGCTTCATTCTCATACTCTGCATGTGTATTTTATATAATATCTAGATTTAACTCTAAATTCACAGTGTAGGTAATTTTTTTTTTAATTATTTAAGTCTTAGGAATTACTTCAGCAAAGTTGTTGTTGCTTTTACCAGCAGTGATGTAGCCCCATGAGTGGAGGTTAGGGTTGGATAACATCTGCATTGCCTACTTATCCTTGCTTACGTGCCCAAGGACAGCTGTCTCTTCTAGCAGCCAGCCGTGCATGTAATTGCAGTTCCCACCGGTTGAAGCTTCTTGCTTAAACAGTTGTAGTATGGACAAGTTTGTGTCCTGCTGTGTGACAGGCAGAATTTTTCCACAATTCTGAGAAATGTGAAAGCCCATGTTCCACCCTTTGTTGTTTGCGCTCTACACTGATATGAGGCTATCATCTTCAGTAGCATTATCTTAGTGTGAAAGTGGACTGGCATGATGAAAATACAGGCTGAGTTTTCAACTAGGAAAAGATTTTCTGATGAGCTCATTGATAGATGTTACTTCACTTTTGAAAGTTTTACGTTACCCTTCTATATGTTGCATCTCTTTCTATGTTGCAGAAAGAACATTTATAATTGCACTTGTTTTTTGCCTGGCATATATTTGGTTACCCAAAGTGCCCTTGCCAGAAAATCTGTATTAAATATCCTTCTTTGTAAGAAATGTAAGCAAGTTTCAGAGGTGCGTATTCTCTATGATAGCAGATACCATTTTTTGTAGTTGCAAGACTGTGCATCTGACAAAGTTCCACTGTGATGTTAGTACAATTTTGCACAAGCTGGAGGTCAACAGTTATTCAGTTTGAACTGGAAGACAGGATGTTAGAGTAATTTAACTGGAAGGAACTACAGATATGAGAAGTCTTTCAAGTGAAAGAAAGTTTGATAATGAAAGATAGTGGGTTTACTATTGATTCATGAAAAAAAAATTGCAATAGCCTAGAGCTGATGGCAAATGTTAACAATGAGCAGGGCCAATTTATTTCAAGAGCAACTAATGGGGAGAGGGGATGAGGTTCAAAACCTTCCATATCCACTGCAGGATTGGAAGGAACAACAGTTACATGATTTGTTTCAGTTGGCTTGCCTGACAACTCAGTCACCAACTTGGAATGAAAATCAATTATTGTGACTAATCTGAGCCAGTTCAGAAGATCAGCAGTAACAGCAAGCTCCAGTTTTACATTTAAGAAAATGTAAGTATCGTGGGAGAAAAGCAAAAGTTACCCAAGGAGGTATAGAAAGGATGACTGAAGCCATTCTGAACTGTCAAACAAGCAAGCAAAAAGGCACCTGAGAGACAGTAAATTCAGCTGCTTTGAAAATCATCATAAAGTCAAACAAAATCTAAGTGAAAGCTCAATAAGTAACCATGTACCCACTGTTTGCAATGACTACAGCAACATAGGTTTATATTTTTAGCAAGGGATGTATTGTCTTCATGGCGTATAGAAATGCAGCAGTGTTTAACTACTACCGGTGATGTTATTTATCTAAAAATTTAATTAATTCTGAAAATGTATTGAAAATGTTAACAAACATTTGATTGATGTTTTTTCTTTGTTTTTGCATTTGTGCAGTGAGCAAGCCTCTGTGTGGCAAGTCAGTGCCGTCCAGTGTGTTCCTGAGTACATCTGCTGAGCCGTAAGCAGAACGTACAAGGTATGTTTAGATTCATTATTCTTCTTTCGGTTCTACTGCACACAAGAAGAAATTTAACTGCACTTTAAAGAAATGGTACTGGAATGAAATTTAACTGACTTGTTAAAATGATGTCCTGCCTAACCAGGAAGCACCTACACATGCTTCTTCCATATATTTCCTATGGAGATTTCACGTTGCTGTGGCACTAGCTATACACAATGAATTTATTCTCTGTTTGAAATACATTCACAATGCTGTAGTCATTTATTTTGACAACACAGTCATCACAGAGCAACAGGGCGTGTAAGTTCTTTGCTCCAAGGGCATTTGGGATTGAATGTTTGACTTCCCCTCTGAAAATAGAGCTGAATAAAACACCCGAAAGGTGACAGTTTTACCAGCTTAAGTGAAGAAGCAGTTCTTGGAGTGCTGAGAACTTCATAAGAAGTTTTAATGTTCTTGCTTTGATTTCAGCAAAAGGATGAGCCCTTTGGAAACTGCTGAATACACTAAGTCAATAAGCATAGTTCATTATCAAACTGTTTGGTATACCTTTGATCAAACACCTTAAATATACAGATTTTGTATACTTGAAACCCAACAATAAATATTATTCCATTTTTGTATTTCCACAAGTCACTTTCACTGAATTACAGAAAACTTCAAGGTGATTTAGAGAAAACAGTAGCTGACTTGACTAACTACTTAAAAGTTGGTTGCCTAATTATCCAAAAGTTTTTCAGACTCCTGGAGAAGTTTAATACCTGCAAACCATTCGGGCCATGACAAAAAGAAGGTAAAAAAGGATAACATTAACCCTAGTCTGGCTTGATAACTGGCTCATCAGGCCAGCTAAACAGGAGCACAGCACTTCTGTCTCCAGTGTGCAGTTCCTTGATGTACATAGTCATCTGGGATGGGGTTGAATCAAGAGATGTGATCCAAATTATGACCCATGAC
>VZTO01001677.1:7006-43620 GCA_013400615.1 Syrrhaptes paradoxus
AAAAGAAATTAAGAATCCACGAAGGGCAGGATAAAGTGACTCATATTTTAGCAAAACATGTAGGTTTGTCAGGAAGCAAATTTGTACACAGCCTATTACAAAAAGCATCTTCTTGGTCTCTCCAACAAATACATAAGTAACTGTCAGGCTACTTGAAAAACTTTAATGAAATCAACTTTTTCACAGAAAACTGAGATGTTCTGTTGTTGTGTTGGNTCTGAACTTTCAGATAAAACTCCATTTCGTCACCCCATTCTCCCTTGCTCCATGCAAATGCGCTGCTCTGGACTGTGACCAGAAATGAGGACTTCTGTCTCGGTGTGGAAGAGGGACACTGCTGTCCCCAGTCCCCTCACTCCGCAAAGGAGCAGCTCAACACGAGCAATGAAACACAAGTATGTAGGGATGGCTGGAGTAAAAATGTTACCGATGTCAGAAGACAGGCATGAAACCCTACACTGACAGCACAAGCACTACCGAAAATGGTAGTTATCCTGAAGTCCAGGTTCAGACGGGTAAAAGTCCCTGCACCCAGTATTTCCTCTTGGTTAGGCCCCTCTGGGGAGTGCGGCCAGAATATACAGAAACTGAATCTAAGGTCTCAGGTGCAGTTGAAGCCATCTGAATCCAACCACCTATGCCATTTCTTACACTGCAGCCATCTCCCAGCTCCTGCAGGAATCCTGGCTGAGGATAGGCTCACTATCTAGACCCATACATCCAATGATTGCAACCTCAAGACTCACAAACTTGCAGCCCTGCTCTCACTGTCAAAAACATTGCTGCAAATTTTGCAGACATTTAAGATGGTAACATCCCATGGACTATCTATGGACTTACCTAGCTCAGAGCAGGGGGGCAAAAGCCCTCCCCACTCATTGCAGGTAGGTAATAACTGCATTAGCCATGCAGGAACAAAGCAAATGGAAACAACACCTAGTTCTACATGTAGGCTTAACTCTGAAAGCATTAGTCTGCACAACAGGCTTTCTAGTAAGGGATAACTAAATCTATACTACAAGTTTCTGCCAGCACGTGCAACCAAGGAACAAGAACATGTAATTTATGAGTACTAAAGCTTTGTCGATACAACCTTCTAGGCCAATATAAGGCCAAAACTATGAAACTACCAGAAGTAGTTTACTGTGCTTGAAGACTGTGTACACACTACAATGTGTTCACTTGCTACTCCAAGCTGAAACCACACAAAGGGTGCACCAGTGGCATGGTGGTGCAGGTTTACAAAGCTGTGTAGTGTTTACATCACCTGAGCACGTGCCCTTAATTTCACTGGGACTGCTTAAGTGAATGAAGGTATGCAGGATTGGGCCTTACCCTTATGCTGGTAACTTTACCTTGAACTCTGTGAGGTGAACAGCCATTTACATCTTTAGTAGATTAAAAATGTTGGCTTCATTTGAATTTGCTTTTCAAACAAATTTAATTTGGAAGATTTTGTTTCCCATTTGTTCCTGATATGTAAAAAGCTAATCCACTTATTTTGGTACACGTCCCTGCTTTAAAATGTTTTATGACTTCACACTTGCAGTGATAGATTTGCAATTTATCATATCCTTGCACTGAAGGAGATTAAATCCAAAATCTTGCAATACTGTGGCACTCAAGTGATTACTATGAAAACTGGAGCTAGTTCAACCACCACTTTTCAACAGTTTGATAAAGACAATGTTTTTATCCTGCTGGTAAATTGTCTGTAAAGAAAATAAAGTTTTTGTAAGTGCGTTGCCATTCTCAGGTGTACCGGGATTGATTTATCTGGCTACAAACATATCCTGAACTGCTCATGGTGAATAACAAATTGACTGGACAACATAGGGCATTTTGTATTCAAGGACAGTTGTGTGTGGTTTATTCTATCATAGGGCAATCTAGCTCAAATTAATATAACAAAATAAAATATATTACTCAATTTAATACAACATGATTTATAAGTACCTTCAAAAGGTACTGATAGATCCATATATAAACAGTTTCTAATTTACCAGTTTGTTTAGAGGTCATTAGTTTCTGACTCTGGTTTCATGCAAAGGTAACTAGCCTTTCTGAACACTGACGGCTCTTTAAACATGTGCATGAAGCTGAAATAAAATTTCCATGGAGACAGCATAAAAAAGATAATTTCAAATTAATCAAACATTCTGCTTCTATCTATGTACATACGCACTTAAGAACTTTAAGTGTGATCCTGAATCAGTTCAGCTCAGACTCCAAGCACCTGGTAGCACAGTAGGCAAGTCTACGTGCACATTGCACATCCTCATCTCCAGCATACATGCTATTACATTCACATCCTTAGCAGACCCCTAGGCAACCTGACAGATGTTGAAACTGCTTTGTTTCAATAAAATATTTGGGTAGTGGCAGACAATGCTACTTCTGACAATTCTCCCTTCTCTTTGTTTCATTAGGAAACTCCCAAGAAAGTGCTGCCCAATCAAAAGAGTAGCACTGCACGTCCTCATCCTGTAAAAACGAAAGCAGAGTTACAGAAACATTTTATGTGATGACAAATGCAGTTTAAGAAGTCCTCTTCCTTTTTTTCCTTTGTATTTGTTTCTTTTCTGCAGTCCTCTATCCTCTCAGTCATGCTGACGCAACTGTAAATTGAACAAAACTGTACTGAAATGTTTTGACTTGAAAACCAAACCAAAAAAAAGCCAAACACAGAATATGGATTTGGTTTATAGCACAACCCTACAAATAATAATCTGGCACAAGTGGAAGTGGGTGAACAACAGTGCAAGAATGGTGACTTATTAAACTGGCTTTGCTAACGGAGAAAAATGTATGTGTAGCCATACCTAGCTATACAAAATAGATGCTATTGAAGAACCAGATGCTGCATTTTTTACCGTTTCTAGGTGGCACAGGTTTAAATTTTCTGCTGTTTTTCAGCAGAGAAATGGTACGTCTTTGTAATTCCTTGCTGTTTGTCAAACACTTTATCTCAGCTCCAGAAAGGGAGGTGTTCATGGAGCTGAATTTCTCAGCAATGTGCAGTGTAACTGTCTGTACTAGCAAAGCTAGAGGGTGGTCATTTCTTACTATTGCTGCCTTTATCAGTCTTAGAACTGCAGTGTTGGTAGTTAACCAAATCGGAAAGTTGGGTCAAATCTGGAAGCTAAATTAACCTGTAAATTTTCTTCAACAATTTACATATCAAAGCACAGGTGTGATCTTTTTCATAGAATCACAGAATGGTTAGGTTTGGAAGGGACCTTGAAGATCATCGAATTCCAACCCCCCTGCCATGGGCAGGGACACCCTCCACTAGCCCAGGTTGCTCAAAGCCTCATCCAGCCTGGCCTTGAACACCTCCAGGGATGGGGCATCCACAGCTTCTCTGGGCAACCTGTTCCAGTGCCTCACCACCTTCATGGTAAAAAATGTCTTCCTAATATCTAATCTAAATCTACCCTCTTTCAGCTAAAAACTGTTATCCCTTGTCCTATCACTACACTCCCTGATAAAGAGTAGCTCCCCATCTCTCCTGTAGGCACCTTTTAAGTACTGGAAGGCTACTATAAGGTCTCCCTGGAGCCTTCTCTTTTCTAGACTGAACAGCCCCAACCTTTTCAGCCTATCTTCATGCGAGAGGTGCTCCAGTCCTCTGAGTGTCTTCGTGGCCCGTATCTGGACCTGCTCTACTAGGTCCATGTCTTTCCTCTGCTGAGGATTCCAGAGTTGGATGCAGTACTCCAGGTGGGGTCTCGCAAGAATGGAGTAGAGGGGGAGAATCACCTCCCTTGACCTGCTGACCATGCTTCTTTCGATGCAGCCCAAGATACGGTTGGCTTTCTGGGCTGCAAGTGCACATTGCCGGTCATGTTGAGCTTTTCATCAACCAACACCCCCAAGTCCTTCTCTTGAGGGCTGCTCTCAATCCATTCTCTGCCCAGCCTGTATTTGTGCTTGGGGTTGCCCCACCCCACGCATGGGACCTCGCACTTGGCCTTGCTGAACTTCATGAGGTTCACACGGGCCCACCTCTCAAGACTGTCAAGGTCCCTCTGGATGGCATCCCTTCCCTCCAGCATGCTGACTGCACCACACAGCTTCTTGTTGTCAGCAAACTTGATGAGGGTGCACTCAATCCCACTGCCTGTGTCTCCAACAAAGATGTTAAACAATACCCATCCCAATACTGACCCCTAAAGAATGCCACTCATCACTGGTGCCTGCTTGGACATCGAACTGTTGATCATAACTCTTTAAGTGTGACCATCCAGCCAACTCCTTACCCACCGAGTGATCCATCTGTCAAATCCAAGTCTCTCCAATTTGGAGACATGGATGTTGTGTGGGACAGTGTCAGATGCTCTGCACAAGTCCAGGCAGATGACCTCAGTTGCTCTTCCCTTATCCACGAACGCTGTAACCCCACTGTAGAAGGCCACCAAATTTGTCAGGCATGATTTGCCCTTAATGAAGCCATGTTGGTCGTCACTAATCACCTCCTTATTTTCCATCTGCCTTAGCATAGTTTCCAGGAGGATCTGCTCCATGATATTGCCAGGCACAGAGATGAGACTGACCAGCCTGTAGCTCCCTGGGTCTTCCTTATTTCCTTTTTTAAAAATGGGGGTTATGTTTTTGCTTTTCTGGACAGCGGTAACTTCACCAGAGTGCCATGACTTCTCAAATATGATGAAGAATTATTTTGAAAAGAGTAGCATGTATTGTTTTCCAGTTAACTGTGGCAACTAAGTACTGAAATACAGACTGAAAAGTCCAAAAAAAGGTATTTATTCTGATTTCTTGTGCATTGATTATAACTTAAGAAAATGAAAGTTTTGTTGCAAAGACATTTTGAGCACTGAATTCAAATGTTCTCTCACAGTTCTGAAATGTTTTGAGATCCCCAGAGAGAAGATAATGTGTGAGTCTTACTATTAAAATTGTCACCTCCTCATCCTTAGAGAAACAGTACACAAAATGCTTACGGTGATTTTTAATGCAATGAAAATGCAGACACTATTTCTCCATGACAATTTATCTTTTTCTCTCCATTTTATAATAGGACTTGTGCCCAGATGTTATCAGGTGAAATTCAACAGCAGATGTACTGTCAAAAGCGTGCCAAGCAAGATGAATTTGAGAGATCTGCTGACACTCCAGTGTAAATGGTTCAGTGTTATTAACTGAATTCTCCTTGCTCACCTGAAGTTGATTTAGACTCATTTTTGTCTTGCAGGAAGAACAACACAAGAGGAATCTGATTAGTTTAGAAGCTGCTAGAATTATTAAAGGATGCTTAAACTGTAGCATGTGGCAAGGAACAACTAGTACCAGCAGGTTTCTTCCTTTTCCCATCAGAACCCAGAAGCAAACTTTACCATTGCATTTCTATGCCAGTCTCCTGGCATCTCTTTGTATAACCATCTTATTCTGACAATTTTGCTAATGTATTTTTTTGTTGGAGATTAGTTGAAACAAGATCTGAGCTGAGAAGGCCAAACTCTGAAGTGGTACTTCTTCCTAACTCTACCCACAAGTACAAGTATTTCCACCAAGCTCCAAAAGACAGACCTAAACTTCAAAATTGGGCCTTATCCTTCTCTTATTTTTAATCTCCATACAAAATATAATTTCCTATATTTTAATAATCTTCAGTGTTTTGCCCAATTAAAATAAGGCTCTGAAAAAATATCTGCAGATCCTCATTAAATCCCTCTAGATCAGGAAAGGATTGTTGTTTCTAGTTAGCTGGAGAGCACATGCCAGTGACCACAAAATCACAAAGATCTTAGTAGCTAAGGATTGCATGCTCCTTACATCTCCCCAGATGTCCTCCCATCCTCAGGAACTCACTGGTTGAAGCCCATGACCCACATCCCACCCACTAAAACAAAACCCGCATTGACCGTTCTACCTGGCTCTTGGCTGCAAACTTTCCTTTGCTGTCTTCTGCAGGCCTGGTGGCCTCCTGACAACACTATCTTTGCATCAACTTTTTCTAAATCTTCAAATGTGGGCAGACACCTCCTCTTCCTTCCCACATTACAAACCACAGAGAATGACCATTTCTCACCATTGGCTTGCACCCTCCAGACTTGGGATGACAACATGTCCAAAAGCTCAGGTTGTCCCACAGCTGGACCCCCTGCAGCCTTTCCAGCAGCACACACTGTTTTGGGAGCCTTGGGGAGGAGATCAACGTGGCTTGCCCATGACCAGCAGCCAAGAGGAAAGGATAAGCCTGGTCAGACTTCTCCCTTCCCACATTGCCCAGAGCCAGTTCCTAATCCCAAAGCCTTCTTTCTCCCTGCCACCCTGGGGCAGAGCCAGAAGCCTCCAGCCTCAAGTTCATCAGACTTAAACACAAGCCCATCATTTCCTTTCCTGAAGTCATTCTCCCTCTTCATCACACAATTGTCAATTCCTAGATTAACTTCTTCGACAAAATCCTCATTCATTACACCAAACTGATTCATGCCCTGAACACTGCTCATCTCATGCCCAAAGGGACTGCTGCTCCTCTGGAAAAAAGGCTGCAATGATGTAATTCATGACTGTAACATGGTATGTATGTATAAATAAGGCCAAATTAAAGGCACAAAAGAAACCACACATCCGGCTTTTCCTGACTTTCAAGAGCTTGTTTCTACCCCTTTAAAGTTCTTTTTATGTTGTTTTCCAGTTAAATGCTACATATTCTTTGTAAAGCACTGACAGTGGGGTTAGAGCCACAGTAGAAACAGACATAAAGAGAGTATTTGTCTTGAGGAATATCCTTTCAAGCAAAAAAAGATGCATGAAGAAAAGAGTTTGAACCCCTTTGGCCTCACAGAACTTCAGGATCTTCACCTCCCACTGCCAGCAAAGTGACACCTACAGGCATCGCAGCCTTGCACCATGACTAGCAGACACACAGGAGTTCCTTCAGATGGAAATAAAGCTAAAAACCACCTAAGTGTATACTGTTATCAGTCTACAGTGTGGCAGCACTTACAGCACACATATTGAACCTTCAGTGTCCAAACAACCTTCATTCACAAACACAGTCTGGTTTTTTGGTTGGTTGTTCTTTGGTTTTTTTTGGTTTTTTTTTTTTTTTTTGAGATAACAACTTGCACTTTGAGCCTACTCACTATGGAAGTTATGCCTTAACAATTCATTAAGCTTCATTGTTCTAACTGATATCACATCCGCTTTTATTCTGCTTTACAATTAGCATCACATAATGCACAAGTCATCACACACTGCAAACTTTTTAAATGAGAAACATAGCTGTACTGTATGCAAGCGACCAACACCAAGAAAAAAACAGCACTACCTTCAGGTCTGCTCTCTCCTTCCTTGAAAGCCAGTCCTCTTCCCGCTATGCTCAGTCTGTTTCCACTTACAACCAGTGCAATACTAATATGCAGAGAATTTTAGGCACTCCAACAATTTGCAGACATGTTTGAGCTTCTGAATATAAAGGGTCACTCTATGCTAAATTAAAAAGGACTGAATAATCATTTATTTTAAACAAAGACTCTTTTGTTCCCTGAAGTTGTTGCTATGCACATTGATGCAGGAATATAAGTTGATCCCAGGAAAGAAGAAAGCTTTGTAGTTTGCATTTTTTTGGCTTACAAACACAGTCCTGTTCACAGTGGTCACAAAGACGTCACTTGATTTTTCACCAATATTAGTAATGAAACAATCTTTTCTTACTAAAGTTTAGCACTGCACTGTTAATACGCAACTGTAATACAACAGACCTGTCTTTATGGGTTTGGCTGCTGGAAAGCCTGTTTTTTGCACAGTGTTTCTTAGTGTTTCAGACACTGAATGGTACCAGCAATGGGCAATGGGTGATAGCTTACAGTCAGTCCAGACATACCCCTTCACAGCCAGTTCACACAGTGCAAGCAGGATCCCAGACCTGCTCACAATGCCCCTGTGACCTCCTGCCTTCCATTTTGGACATGCCATAAGGCTCTCCACAGGATAAGGCAAAGCTGTCACAGAGAAACAATCCCCTCGAGGCAGATTTGTGCCAGGACTGATAAAGCTCCAGGAGGCAGAAAGACCTACCCAGACACTGGAAGCCATCCCAGCCTGCTGTCGCTGTGCTGTGCTGCTGTGGGCACGGACAGGCAGTCAAAGGAGCTCTCTGGCCTCAGCAGACGTGCAACAGCTCTGGGTGTTTCAACAGCACAGGGTGTTTTCATTTGCAGTCATACAGGTTTAAGCACTCACTTGTATATGGGCCTTTAGCTAAGGAAAATTAGCTTACAAAGTGTATTTCATTTAAGAATAAATGAAGATAAGTGAAATGACTGAGAGCCAAGGCAAAAAACCCCCAAACTTTTCTTGCAGTTGAGTGTGTCTTCAGTAAGAAACTCAAAGCCTGGGAAAAAATACTCTTTCTTCTTTGATAGCAACAAATTGCATCATCACTAACCCTAGCATCAGAGAAAATGAGCTACTGCTGCCCAGTTACAGCTGAATCACTCTTGCAAACAGGACAAGGATGGGAACTTGCGGCTGAAGAGGCAGGAAAATTTCCTCTATCCCATTCCCAAAGAAGGAGCTGTGCTAGGAGTCTGCTTGAATACTGCGCAGGATGTGAAGGTATTGTCTTGTTCTCTGCTGGAGCATGAACATATATGATGTGAAGCATCAAGTGGCTCATCAACTCAGGAACTGCAAGCAATGCAGATCATTTCATAAAGCAGCATGTGAGGAGATAGTCTTTTTACCACTGCATGATATCGATGACAACTGGGACAGAGCACTTTTCATTTGTCACTGATCTATGATTCTGCTTGATTTTGTCCCACTGAGTTATCATACAATCTTACTCTGAAAGCAACTTCATTCATCGGTTGCCCTTACCGGTCAAGGGGAAACTGTAATATTGCATTTTACATGAAGGAAAATAGGATATTAATTATAAAATTGGAATGGACTGCCTATCTTTAAGGACTTTTCTAGTAAAATGAGTTAGATATGCTTTTCTGGCATTGCTAATACAAATTTTCACTAAATGTAGGTATTTAGTGAATGTTCTGTATCAGGAGACATCAGAACACAACTAATTTGTTCACAACAGCAAAACCATGAAAACAGACAGACCACAACGACCTTCATTGGTTTAGTGGCAGGATAGCACCCATTCACTTTAACCTGAAGCACACTTGCAAGCATGTCCTGGACACGGTGTTTGGCGAGCACTCACACACGGCTTAGCTTAGGCAGAGAGATCAGTGCAGGATGAGAGAGAACACTCTGTTGCTTTAGCATGTTACTATTAGCCTAGGAAGACCCTCTTTCCTTCTTATTTCCTCTGCAAAGAAAATCTACATGTCAAGTGTCAGTCTGAACTCAGATTAAAATCCTGATAAGATTTCAGCAACACAAAACTGCGTTGTTAACTTCTGAGCTTTGCAACGACTAGAAATAATCTCAGAAAAACAGAAGTAGATACTTATAACATATGGAAGCTTTAATTAAAATCAACACTTCCCGGTTTTCTGCCCCTCACCCTAATGCATGGGCACTAGAATAAAGTCAAATTCTCAGGATGTAAAAAACACACCAACAACAGAGCCCTTGCTTGCCTGTTTTTTTTGGCTCTTCAGTTTGGTTCTGCCCTATTAAGCTGAGATGAAATCACAGCAAACACTACACTAACGCTTCTGTTAATTAACAACCTGCTTCGCAACTGCACTTTTCATTCCCACAAAAAGTGCTGCATTTTCACAAAGTACCACTTGTAGTAAGGCATTCAAACATGCTAAATCGTAGCTTTGCCTCCCAAGGAGATTTATGGGCTTACTCTGCATTAGTGAAAGGCTTCTGAGATTATTTACTTTTATTACTGTTATTATAACTATTTGCAAAGAAATAGAATTTATTTCTACAAACTTGCAGAAATCCATCTCAAGAACAGATAAAATGATACTCTGATATGCTTTATGAAGATACACATAACCCAGTTAGGTTTACAACAGTGTCACAGAAATGCAGACAGGAGCGGGGCTGGGAAGAAAAATTCTTCAGACGTCCCTGTTTTTTTCCACATCAGTGAAATGGAAGATAGGCTACTCTGCATTGGCTATAATGGAAATGGGACAGAGAAATGACTGCAGACTGTGCAAAGCAGATGTGATCGTAAATTGCAACATACACAACTGTTCAGTGTAGCTTCATATGACCATTGCATATCCATTTTTTTTATGATCTTCACTTGTATTGTTATTCGCTATTTCATGATTTATTCTTCTGCTTTATTTTTATCCAGTTGCTGGATAGTAATAACAAAGATTGAAAAGTTTAGTCACAAGACAACAGCATCCTGTACTTGGTTATTGCAAATTCCTGTTTACTGCAAACACTGATGTATGCAAAGAATGAATCTGGGTCAAAAAAAGCACAAGAAAGGATGCTACCCATCTTTATGCTGCATAGCAGGCAGCTAGGAAATTGGCAAGCTTTAGCACAAAAACAGTAGGAATCTGCTTCAATTAGATTATTTGGTTTTTTATAAGGGCATTTTAGATGTTCAGCCAAAGTGAGAAAAGTTGGTTTCCTGTTGAATTAATGCTTCACTTCCCAATAGATCTAGGCATCTGTGGCTCCCATTTCTTTGTCAATGCAGCAGTGAAATTCATTTTACTGGGCACCTCTGTGTTGACTTTATTGCTAAACAAACTAGCAGGGGACTAGACCTGTGGGTCTGGGAAGAAGAACTCTTCAGAATAGTTGTCCGCTGCTAGAAAGCGAAAGAGAGAGAAGAGATGCCTCAGAGAACATATTATTAGGAAACTGCTTGGGAAGAGAAGCCCCAGGGATCCTTCTCTATTTTGAAAGCAGCTGCTGTACCAATAACATATGATAATCCACCTGGAAGATTCTAGAGTAATGTTATAACTAGAATAAAATTGATGATGCAATTTTTGACCATGTGTAAGTAGTGAGAAATTGTACATTATTAAGAAAAAGACAAAAACCAGGCCACTGCATGAAAAGAATGTCTGGAGTGCATCAGGAGTAAGTTAACAGGGCACGGAGAACTGAACACAATGGAGTCAGAGAGCCCTAGACTAATTTACAATGAGTCATGATTCTCCAAAGTAACAAATCAACATAGACAACATATCCAGCCCTCATCCAAGCAATACGGCACTTTCTGAATCAACCCTTGAAAAGAGTGATTTGTCCCTTGAAACTGAGCATTAGAATGAGCCTTTTTTTTTAATTGAAATGTGCAACTAATAACTTTTTTAAAAAAATTAATAGACAAACACATTTTATTATATAGATGTTACTTGTTGAAGGTATAGCCCTATTTGAAATGTCATGCATCAAGAGCTGAAGGCTCTTCAGCAGTCCACACACAGCACACTACGCATTACTAGTCTTCTAATTGTATTTGTACACAAATTTGATCAAACAAAGCTAACAGATTTTTTTTTTTAAATCCTTTTTCTGAAAATATATATGCAAATCAGATACACAAAGTCTTTACTACCTCAGTATCACTAGATGTTGTTTTTAGTGGGACTAATAAAAGTCTAGAGTGAATTACTCTAGCTTATTGGTATTACAGCGCAAGGAAGGGCAAGGCAGACTAGGCTCCAATCTACAATGCTAAAAATAGTCAGATACACTTGCTGAAGGAATTTAAAAAGTAGGACCTTATTTTAAAAGAAAAAAAAAATTTAAAAAATTCCTCTAAATCCATACTTCCTTGCAAACATAAAGTCCTGAAAACAAGAATTTAAAACCCAGGACTCCTTTTGTGAAAACCAGTAGGAGCTCTGCCATGAGACTAAATGGCAGCCACATCAATGGCAGTGGAAGTGGTAGATAAATTAATCGTCTACAAGCACACCTTTACCTAAAAAAAAGAAAACCCATAAGCACAAGATTAATTTGTTACAATGTAGATTTAGGTGTTACAGAGTCAATTGCTGAAATGAAAAGTTAGGCTAAATCCATCACTGTCAATTAAGATGTATTAAAGAGAACATTGTCTCTTTGGCGTTCTTACTAAATGTAAAGGCATTTACCCTTATGCTACTGCTATTCAGCTTCTGTATGTGAGCTGTGTCTTAATGTTGTTTGATAATATATACACTTTACCAGGCTGTTTTTTTCATTTAAAGATGAACCGCCAAGTTAAAAGATTATGTCCCTCCTGTTGCTCTAGATGTATTAAAGAACTCAGTAGCAGGACTGAGCACTTTTGCTTAAACATTGTGTGCTAACATCTTCCGTTATTATGTCTCTTTCAGTCCCTTATTCAGGGAGGGGCTTTGAGCAAAGCAGAATCTTGTTTTGTTAAAGTTTCATCATTTGCTTCTTTTGAAATGTACAAGCTGCTTTATCATTAGCTTTGAGAAGATTCTGAACTTGCACATTTTCTAGATCTGGGTGTTTCCTCCACCTCCAAAAAAGGGGCAATAAATTTTGGGAACCTGCAGAAAGCCTGGATGCCTCTTGGCATCTACTCCCATACGCCTCGAAGAATGGAAGTGCAAGCCCAGGCTGCTCAGTGAATAACCACACCGTTGCACTTCAAGGCACATGCACTGCCAGTCTGAGAGGAGGAGGGAAGCCCTGCAGCCACCCTGCAAACTCAAGGCATGCCTAGTCCCGTTTCCACAAAGGGATTACACTGAGGGGAGCCAGCTCACATGGAGGATGCTGACAGCCCAGCGTGAAGTGAAATCCGGACCTGCTGTTGGGTTTGATAGACTTCTGAAAGTCCCTAAAACTTCTTTGGATTAATTTGTTCATTTATTGTCCTCAAGAATCCCACTGCTATCGCTTAACCACAGCGACAGGCAGACTGTCCCCAATGCATGATTAAATATATACAGCAGGACAAAGTAAAGGACAAGAACCCATGTTTTCCCTTAGGAAACCAGGACCCACCCTCAGTACCAGCAGTGATGCAGGCAGACACTTTACTGAATGGTTAAAAACGTTTGAGGTGAATAATGGGGCCTAATTTCCCAAGACAACAGCCCACAAAAAGTGTCAGCTTCTTGACTGGAAACTTCTTTGTTCAGATAAAAAAAAACATTTGGACCAAGCTCTTCCCTGGTACACTTGATGGAAGCTCTCTACTGCACTACACTTACACAAACTGCTAGCCCTGGCTGGGCTGGCCAAAAGGTAAGAGTACAGGTGTCCTTTACAGAATGAAATGAGAAGCTGTACTCCCTCTGCAAAGAGGCTTCTTCCTTTACGGACATGGTGGAAGGGCTGTCCTAGGCATTAGCATTATAGGAGGACGGTGACAAAGACTGACAACTATCAATCTCTCATGCCTTGCCTGCTGTATAAAATGCACTAATTTATAACTAAATTGTGCTGCTAATGAAATTGTATTGTTAAACGAAGTCATTTAACATGGACAAGCATAAGTCAAAACTAACTACTTCACTTTTAAACTCTGTCCATGTTAAAAATAGAAGATCATTGAACTCTTTCTTTGTTGAAAAAACACAATACTACCAACTCCCATTATAGACACCCCCAAGCTTACATGGGGGAAGACAACTGCTGCTGTGAGGAAAAGACATTTTTCTCTAAAGGCCACCCTGCTGTCCTCTCCCAAGCCTGCCCACCAGTTTTGAAGAGGGCAAGATACAGCTCTTCATTGATTCACCAGGCAGAGTTTCCACCATCTCAATGAATGAATCTGAAGTTAGAAAGAAGAGAATTGTAGCATTTGCTCTACACACTGAATCTTAAAGGTCTTGATCTTGAAATGTCACTGGTCAGAAATGTCCAAATAAATATGCTTCAGCCAGACTTGTAACCTTTAGTAAAAAGCTACAAGTAGTTTCTAAGGATGTATGTCTTCAGCACAAATACAATGCATACAAATAAAACCAAATCCAACATCACAGCTGGTCTTTAATGACACTTAATTTACATAACAAAGCCAGAACTGAGTGTTTATGGAACCATCAAAGGATAGAGAAGATGGTTTTGCCTTCAAAATGCTACTAAAAAAAGCATCAATTTCCACAGATTCTTCCCAATGCATCACATTTTCAGTAGTGAGTGCTAGATCTAATCAGAGACAGGTGCTTACTGAAATACAAATCCACAGCCAGTTGCTCCTTCAGACAGCAAAATTCACCTCAGAGCAATTTCCCTTTTTGCAGAGAACTAGCAAGCTTTAAGTCCCTCTTGAACTTTCAAACTAGGGTTTAAGCAGGACGTTGGAGAGATATTGCCTCGACCACCTGCCTGACTGCTTAACTTAGGTGTGAAGTAGATCATACAGCACATGAGTCAACAAGCCTTGTGATCAGTGGTGTCAAAGGCTGACAATACATCTAATAATAACCAGCACAGGCACCTCCATATTCATCATTCATTGCTAGGAGTAAATTATTCACCATCCATGCAAGTGTATTTGAAGTCCTCCTTGTGTTACTTGAACACAAAATTGCAACAGGCTAGGTTTGTTTAAAAGGCTGGACTTCTTGTTGGCTGAAGTCCGGCTCTATTTTCTTGCTGTACTTCAGTGCCAGTTGCAAACTTCTAGTAAAGCTGCAGAACTCAATTTATTTATTTATTTATTAAAATTAAGCCTCATATTAACACTGACAAATTATCCAAGTTAAGCATTCACAGAGCTTGAAATTCCTTGGGACCATCCAGTTTTTATTTAGGTTTGGCACCAGTGACTCTATCCAAGTTTTCTCTTCTCCAGAAAAAAAAACCAAACAAAACCCAACAACCCCCAACTATATTTTCACCCCATGAACCCAAGCTCAGAATTTTAAGAGCAACTGCTCTCCAAGTGCTCCACTACAGCCCTTGCTCTCAGACCACTGAGGTTTGCCATCGACCTCACTAAGACAAGAAGTCCAGGACTTCCAACACCTGAGGTCTACAACAGGGAGCACCGAGTGAGCTGCTCTAGAAGCACTTTCAGCAGTGTGTCATCCAACTTTCTTCTGATGTCTTTTTTCAGTTTTGGTATCCTCATTCTGACATATCCACATTATTTCTCTGCTTTTCTCTTCTTATCCATTTAGATCATAAAATTGGCTTTTCTTTTCAACTGCTTATAAGCTAATCTGCTAGATCACTGTCAGAAATTAATAACTCACACAGCAAATTGCCACAATTACATTACTAACAAGTTTTAATATTTCTAGATGAAAAAAATGCATGAGAGAAGAGACACTTTGTTAAGACAAAATTGACATCACTATTTGCAGTTGTGTCTATGCAAAAGGCAATTTTCTGACATCCTGTTTTATTCAGTGAACTGAAAATAATCTCCCTGCCAAGATATGCTTAAGAAAATGCATGCGATAATTTAATTAGCTATGGCAATTTTGTGTAGTCCATGTAAGATTTTCTGCAGAAATCCCTCAGTTCATGGGATTTCACTGGAAAGACTTGATGAGTTCTTTTCAGACTGTACAAGAATGTTTCCATCCCACATTACTGGGTGAAAAAGTGTTCCCTCCCGACAACATACCGTTGCAGCACAGTTTGTGTTTAGCATGGGAAGAAGTGGTGACCCAAAAATATTTGGTGTAAATAACAGTATGTGGAAACAATGGTGTGGATTCAACCTGCCATCCCAGATTCTGACTGAATACCTCTAAACCAGAACCTCTTACAGGAGCTTCATACCAGCTCACAGGTAGTGTCCGTTACCAGGTAAGGCTATATGATTTCTATTCAGTCCAATAACAAATGAAAATAAAATTATCACTAAGCACAGAAGTTAAAAACATCTACATGTTTAGAATACCCTGGAAATATCTTTATGTACATAATCATTCCACTAGGAGAGGAAAATGATGTCCATCAAATAAGGCAACTCCGCAGCTGAGAAGTGGCATTCTATGGAGGTATGTCCCCAATCCATGTAACGTATTGAAGGAAACGTGGTATCAGAAAGGGGCAGGATGGCCAGCTGAAGAGAAACCTGTGCAACTTCCTCCCCTGTCACAGATCTGCTGTGTGATCTCGGGTGACCACTGCTCGATGTCCCCTCTGGTAAGTATGTAACAGTCCTCACACTTTTCTGTTCAAGAGACCAAGAAGCTTCTCGAGAAGACATACTAAGACATGAGTTAAGGTATAGCTAGAGATGTCTTGTTAAAGGGCCAGAAAAAAATGAAATGCTCAGAAACCTCTAAGATCCTCTCCATGACATCAAGTGATGTCTTGCGCTGCTGTCTGGATAAGACCTTTTTGCTGTGAGCAGCTGAGAAGTGGTTGTGTCAGTACTTTTGAAATTCAGTTAAAAATTCTGATCTGGTTTGATCATCTTTTCTCCATTCCTTCCACAAAAGCAAAATTTCAAATCAAGGTTAAAACTTTGAGGTATCCTACCTCCTTCCCCCTTGTCTCCCAAGAAAGTTTAGGACTGAGTCTTTTGTGGGTGAAAGTTAGTTCAGCCATTGTTACACTTGTATTGAAAAACAAAGCAAAACTTACATTTATAATTAGGAAAGCTATTCCAGGAAGCTGTGAGAAAGTAAAACAACAAGACATCATTGGGGAGCTCATTTTAGAGAAAGCACAGCAGGATGTGCAACTATGGAAAAACAATATTCACTAAATCTGACCTAGATAACAGTATCTCCTAGTGACTACAATTCATTAAAAATAACAGATTAAAAAAGGTACTGCACAGGATTCTTTGAAGCCTGAGTGTCACATTCAGTTTAAATAGCCCAACCCAACTTAGCTAAAAATAAAAGAAACTTTCCTTTTTTCCCCTTATCAAAAAATAACAACAAAGAAAGGTGAGAGTTCTACTATTAAGAAGAGGCTAATAAGTCAGTATGAAACAGAGCTCTGACTTTGTAGGGTTTTATATGAGTGGGTGCTTTCTTTGGCTATGAGTGAAGCTGATAAGCTTGCAGACCTGCATGTTGTGTTCAAAGATTCCAAATGCAAAGGAAAACTCAAAGTTTCCATACTATAAACTTAAAGCATTGTCACATCATTTCAGTGGAAAAATCATGATGGTTAAATCAGGTTGTCTCATGGTAGCAGTGTGTTAGCACGTGTCAGGAAACCTCCTTCAAGCCTTTCCTACTTTGCTTCTCCCTCAGTGCTACAGTGAAAATCCTTCTTACAAAAGGTGCCTCATCTGTGTCCCTCACAGAGAGGAAGAAGAGAGAATCAAACTCTTCCTTCCTTGAGGAAGCTTTCAAGTTGTGTTGAATACAGCCTCAGGTTACCTCTCCATTTCAAGAAGCTACTTGCATGCTTCTGTACTCAAAGTTAAGTATGTGCTTAAGCACTATACTAATGCCAAAGTGCACTTCTACATCAATATTCACCTTACAAGTAGATACGGCTTACTTTAAATCTTTACTGTTGTGTAAGCATGAATAAAGGGATGAGATTAATGGATTTGTCCGTTTCCTGTAAAAATAACATGATGCATCACAGAATATTTTCTAGTGTAAATTCAAAACTTTAGATGTCTGCAGAAGGTCCTCTGGACATCCCCATGTCTGAAAGAGACACTCTCCCTATCCAAAACCCCCCCAATCTAATCTCTAGTTTAAAATTTGCTAAAGGAGAAGAATCACAGAACTGCAACCAACATAAATATACCTTCATGCTTACCACATACAATGAGTGTGACAGCTTCTTAATAATTACTCCGGAAGCAGCTACTGACTGACTGCATGGTTAGCCATTTGTCCCTTGATAGTATTTATTTTTGCCCTGAAACAGTCACAGGAACCAAACTAAGATCTTATATTTTAGAAAACACTAAAATAATGTAGGTAGACGAGTGTGCTCCATTCTAGCAATTTTTTACTTGCTACTCATATTTGATATACACTTCCTACCCATCAAGTCTTTTCCAAGGAAACTCATTAAAGAAGGTCAATTAGATGATGGCTACAGTTACTAGCTAACATAGGGCCCATTTATCCCCTGAAGACAGCAAAGTACTGGTCAACCATGTTGCAGGAAAGAAAAGATTCATTGCAACTTCTGCAACCTGGACAGTAAACACTCTGCAGAACAATCCCTACTGGATTTAAGATTGGTGGTTGAAGAGCTTGCTGGTCCTCCCATCCTCTTCCCACTCTGCCCCATTGCCACAGTTAAATCTGATGAGTTAATGACTCAAAGTTCCCAGCTGCCTGAGCTCCCATGCTGCCTCAACACCAAATAAACCCTGAAGGTGGATTACACTGCCCTTGGGCTGGGAGCTGCAGTGGCTGGGGAGCAGGCACACTACTTTTTGCTATTTTTACGTCAAGGATAAGGAATTTCAGCAGAGGCAGGGCAAAGTAATAAGCAGTAACTTCTTAAACTGCCTTGGCCTGAATCAGCTGAGCTCTTCAATCACAGTCCAATGGAGCAAAACCCAGCCCTGCTCCCTATCCGCTCCATATAAGTTACACACAAAAGAATTTCCTAAAGTATATTGCAGTTGGCTTTCTTTTGGTGCCCCAATCACTGACAAATCTTTGGAATGAAACTTGTTATAACCCATTTCACCAAGCAGATGAAATTTCTTCTTAGACAGGCAATTCTGTGCCTTTGGATCTCAGGCAAATTTGCTGACTTAACAGAACAAAAACTGAGCAAAACATCCTCATGTGTTTTAACTTGTATTTTAGAGTTACTATTCTTAGGCCTCGCAGGCTGACATCTTCTTCTTGCAGGGCCAGTAATCAGAAGTTGAATTGGGTATCTTAGAGTGAGTGCTCTTCCATCTGGGATTTTTTGCAGATCATCTCAGAAGTCCTAACATAACTGGTGTCTGTCCAAGTGTCTCTAGTGGCAGTGACTGCTTCGTAGTCATCTGCAAGACCTCCCCAGCATTTTATTTCTTACTCTCAAGAGCAACATGTTACTTCACTGTATTCAGGCTTTAAGCCTATCTATAATGTAGAATTGCTACAACATCCTCCCGCTGCTTTGAAGATGTCTGGCAGCACCCTTTTGCTGGATGTTGATTTACCCCATTTGGTATCTACTGTTTCTGGATCAGTTTCCATCATCTCCAAGTTCAAAACATTGCTACCGGCTGAATGGCTACCACAGGCTATGCTGCTCTCTGAGTGTCAGAGTGCACTCTGCCTTCATCCCTCTGCCCAACAACTGAAAAGAAAGGTTGCTCCAAGTTTTTACCTGATCCCTTCCTGCTTGAAAAGCTTTGAAAAAAAACCTGTACCAAACTATTTTGCTATTTTTAGAATCATTATACTTTTTTTCCCGTAACTGAACAGATGTTTCTTCTTCAGAGGACACCATTTCCATTGAATAGCACAGAGTCAAATAATCCTTCTCTGCCCATTGTTCCAAATGACTGATTTGGGACTCGACATTAACCTTGGCAGTTAAAATTGTCTAAACTGTTTAATGCTTAATAAGAGAGTTTCTTGTGTGCATGAATCTGAGGTGTCCACTTTCAGCCCCTTAAACTCCAGAAGATAAAACAGCTTGCTGTTCCTTCTTATCTATTCACTTCATTTTACTTGAGCCCCTTCTTGTGAGGAACATTTCAGTATGAGTTTGGATCTTAAGAATTAAATTCTAGGTGAAGCTGGCAAGAGCAGTAGGAGATGGACAACAATGTGCCACAACACTCAACTTATATTAGGTATAGTGCCCCTTAAGCTTTGAAACATGAGCTCATTCTGTGCGGACATTTCTCTGATCTCTCTTACGCTAGGGGCTAGTCAGGAGCAACTTCAGGACACTGACTGGATTTACACCAGTGACAGAGAAGGAGATAACTGGTTTTACAGATCATGCTTCAAAAAGTTGAGGAGAACCAGCCTGTAGGTCTGTCATCCCCCCTGTGCCTGAGTCTCTACAGACTCACAGGATGAAATTCAGGAAGAAAAAGAAACTAAAACTCTCACTTGAATTTTTTTTTTCTTCCAAGATATTGCTTTGGTCCTAACAAATATTCCATTTTCATAGTAAGGTCAGCACACAGTAACCCAAACATCTGCTGTATTTCCTTGAATTCTCCTTTATTTTCTCCATGGGAAAATACTGGCAAGTCTGTCCTTAGGCAAGGCTGTCCAAAATCTGTACTTGGGCTGTGACTAAGCATTGCTTTCGATTGTTCAAGTCCCAAATTCAGTAAAACAGCTAAATTTATGCTGAGATTTATTTCTACTGTGCAAAATATGTGCATAAGTCTTGCTGAAATCAAAAGGATTTACAACGTACTTACATTTACACAAGGGAGATGGATTTAAGCACAATATTCAGCTGCTCTGTGGAGATGGGACTTAGTCAAGAAAAGGCAAGTAACAGGTTCAATTTAAAAGTATTGCTCTGCGTTCCTGTAATAACACAATAATCAAGATGTGGCTGCGGAAGTCGCAAATCACACTCAGTACCCCTAGCCTACATTGCAAAGAATATACTTATAAAATATTTTAATTAAGGTATTTTAGACATATCAGTGGTGGCACCATGCTCTTGCCTCTTTCTTTTCGGATTATTTTACTATCTGTCTGGTTTACTTCACCATGAACAGGAGACTCCTAGTTTCCACATGAAGGCTTACTAACATCATTGGGAGATAACATATTTTAAAGTTCAGATAAGGTAAAATTGGTGTGCCAAAATGCAGTTAACTCACCTGAGTTTGAGCCCCCTCAGACTAATGTAATAAATTGTTACTATTTCAGTCTCTACTCCAGAGCCACTAGAAGAAGCTGTGGCTTAAGCCATTGTCTGAAATACAGTTTTGGTGATCGTAAAATACAGTCACATCCACAAATACAAATCCAAATTATCCGAAGTGACTGATAGTTATATTGCTCTCCAAAGTCTTAATACGTCTCAGAAAAGTTGATATATGTAGAATTTACAATCAGAAAGAACTTGTTTTAAAAAATGAAAAATCTAATTGCAGATGGATACAAGTAAATGATTTTTAAATTATGTTAGAAAAGCTCTTTCGCATTTAACAAAGCAATGAATTGTAAGTCCCAGATCACAGGCTTGAAAGTCCAGAAGTAGCTGTTTAGGAAGGTAGAGCAGCAAGTAGAGATCCAGTAAGTGTATTTATAATTATGTGATGATCATTACATCATGATATCCAGATATATATCTACACATACATAAATTTTTAGCTGTATAGTGTATCTACTTTGCAAGGGCACTAAAAATACACATAGATTATGTGTAACAATATTGAAATTGCACTAGGTTATAAAGATTAGTATTTCTTCCAAAAAAAAGTAGCAAAGAATAATTACCTCTTCCTTTTACTCTTATAATTTAAATTTGAAAGATACTGAAATTTCCATAAATCAAAACACAAGAAAGCACCTGTTTCACTGGAGATTTTATGAAAATATTTTCTCTTCTTTGCTTGTGGTTGTGCTCCTCAGACTTATTACTGCAATTCTCTTGCAGTTCGGTTAAATGTCAATGCTCCAATTACTTTAATAGCCAAACTGTGTGCTATTTTCACCATACAGTCGATCAGGCTTGTCATGTTTGACAAATCCAGTAACTGAGATGAACTCTTGGAGAATACTGACATGTAACCAGTCATTTCCTACTGCAGAGCATTGACCTCTGCAGCATAAACCACAGAGGATTTATTCAGCAGCTTGAAAAAACAAACAGGCTTGTAAAGTTTAAGATCATCATTTCACACATCTCCACTCGCTTCCTTGTTTATTCATTTTGTGTTCTGTTGGGATGGGAATTAAAACATTAGGAGGACTTTGAATAAGCACGGAGAAAGGACTAGAGCAAATATTCTGAAAAACTACCGTGAATTTAAAATTGCCTAACAGAGACTAGAGCCCAAGTGTAGTTTCAAACAGCTTCAACCCCCTCCTCAATCCTCCCCTGCCCCCAAGCAGCTACACCCCACCCCCGTTTCAGCTCTTTAACAGAAGGTATTATGCAAACTGCATAAAGTATTTATTGAACGGTGCTTGTTTCAGTCGGTCATCACAGTATGTGTGACTCTTGCTGGAGCCTTTTCTTTTTAGCATTCCCTTGTGATGATCCATAGGCAACGCACTGAAGCCTCAGGACTATCTCCATCTACATCAGATTCACTGAGGCAAGCACAAGTGCTGCAAAACCTACCAAGTGCGTACTTGCCGGGCTGGCAAGTCCTTGGGTGATGCCTTTGGGACAACCATCAGTATTTAACAGGTCTGGACAGCTATCACAGTCTATCACATTTGTACTTAAAACCAAATATTTTGCAATGCCAGCTCATTACAAAGAGAAGATGCAACAAAGGTTTGGGATGAGGATGCAACCTAGTTCAAATGCAATTCTTAAGCTTCCCCATGATTTACACCAACTGGGGACCCGATGCTACTTTTGTTATGGTTACGAAAATTACTATGGGTGTTTCTACCAGAATTTAGCCCTTTTTGGGATGAAATGCTGACATTTTATATAAAGAATAATGAAAAAAAAAGAATTATGTTCAAAAGTAAATGGTAGGTAAGAATTCAAAGAAGAAATAGTCCACACAGACAATGCCAGTTTCCAAGAAGTGACCTTTGCAGTTGCCAAAATTAAACATCTCTCTGAATGCGTCTGACTGCCTTTATCAGAGACAGAGGCTGGTCTAGGACACATGTTACCAAACTGGGCTATATGAGACCCTACTTCACGTCTCCTCTCCCAAAGGTTTTTTGCTTGATCTTGGACAAGTGATTTAATTAATCACTAACAATGATTGATTGTTCTTCCCTGGAGTCTTTGAAAGAAACATGTTAACTATTACAGGTCACTTAAATTCTGCAGGGGATAAAGACCTTCTAAGTACCAAAGACAGCCTACCCATATAATTTTTTTAATGCATAGTAATTCACAACTAAGCATACAGCAACAACCAAGGCTGAAAGGGCAAAAGGAATCACCCTGAGAAGGCAGAACTAAGAACAAAAGACTTCTGTAGGAAATGAAGAGCTGGAAATTACTTGTGCAAAATTCTATTTCCAGGAAAAAGAAACAGTTTAAATGTCCAATAGAAGGGGAAAGTGAATAACTAAACAGCTGCACTCTGATTATTATACTTTTATTTTCACACTGTTTCCTTCCAGTATGACCTTTTCAACTAGGCAGGTGTCGCCCACCTGAGAGATAGAGACCGGAAACCTATGAGACTACTTAGAGAATCTGGTAGTACACAAAGCTTAAGAGCTGGTGGGAGAGAACACCATGCTCTGACTGCTGAGAGTCGCTTAGCCCTTATCAGGGAGAAAGGCAGTAACTGTCCCACCAGCTGGAGGCTCCAGATTCCTCCCTTTTCCACAGGAATGCACAAGCTCTCCATGAAAGCTGATGGTTAGTTACTCATACATCATGCATTCAAAGAGAAATTAGCCTGTGGTACAGAGCACAGCTGACTCAAGCAGTTCACTGCATTTGGCTTGAGGACCCTCCTTCAGATCACCATCCTTCACACGGTCTTGCAATCCTTAGTATCTCCATTGGTCACATGCACTGTGCATCCATCCTTACCAAGGAGTGCATTTGCAAAGATCATGAATTAACTTTCTGCTTTTTCCCACGCCACAAACCCAGTTGAGTCTTGTGATGAGAAATAACCAGTAGCAAGGTCATAGGGCAGACTAGGTGTTCTCCCAAGGCACCGTAAACTGAAAGAGGTGTTTCATAAAAGCAGCAGGGCTTATTGCACCACCTGCATGTGACTGCAGCTGCTGAAGGAGTTTCCGTAAGTATCAAAGCATTACACAGTCCTAATCTAGAGATTAGGACTTCACTTCAGCTATGACCACCCATGGCTAAGACCCATTATGAGGAAGGAGGGTTGCTACCTCTCCAAGGCAGAGCCACAAAGCCTGAAGAACTGCACACGTGCAACACAGCGGTCAGTGCTCTGCCCTCCTCCGCACCATACGGCAGCCCCCTGCTATAAGAATCCCCATCAGTATGACTGAGGGAGAGCAGGTTACGTCCTATCTGATGTACTGGATCAATTTTTTCCTTCCTCATGCACCTTCCGGTAGATCATATTATATCAGTAGGTCAGACAACTTCACACCACACGCGCCCAAGCAGGAGGTGAACCTTTTCCATTCAGAGACAGCAGCCTTGCTCCTCACCCTCCACAGCTTCACCACCTCCTGTGACAGTGGGGCTCTGGCAGAAAGCCTTCCCCCTTCCATTAACGAGGAGCAGAGCAACGTGCTAATTGAGCACCCCCGAGGTCTGCACTGAGCTGCCTACCGCTCAGCAGGTAGAGTTTGAGGTGCTGGTTATCATGTCTGATGCCTATTTACAGCTTCGCACAACTGCTCAGCTCAGCTCTGGGAAATGGGGGAGAAAAGCATCTTCCTGTCACAAGACACAGTAAATCCAAACCTGTGAACCCCCAAAACAGCATCCCCCTCCCTTCCCCAGTATATCCAAGCCTGGTCCGATGTATCCAAGCAACTGTCCCTCTGCCTGCACCTTCTTGCCATAGCTTCAGAGTAGATTCTCACTGTTGTACAAAAAACAAAAAAAAACCAAACCAAAACAAAACAAAAAAGGATTGCAACTCCAATACTCTTCATAAGGGCAACAAACTGTAGACCACAGCAGGGAGCAAGTTCTTCAAACAAACTGGAACATGATGACCTTCAGGGTACGATTAAGGAAAGCTGATCCTTATGGCAGCAGGTCTGCATTAGGTGTCCTTTTGAGGTGCCTTCCAGCACTCTTTCCTATGACTCTGCTTGCAAAGCCCCATTTAGTAAGTAGTATTTGTGACAAAGGCAGAGCTTGTGTTTCTAGGTGGCACATGCAACAAATTGTCCTGCTAAATTTACACAGGTAACAAATTAAGTTATGTTTTATCTGGTCATTAACACACAATTCTGATTAGCTACCAACAGTATTTAAAATTGTATTCATAGGGTTAGAATCGATAAATGACACAAAAAACCCCACACTATTATTAGCTGGTGGCTAGTAACTAGGGAAGTGTCTGAGAAGCTGCTTTCCAACATTTTCCTTTTGCTGCTGTACAGAGCAACCTACTGTACAAGAGATGGTTGCTAATGATTATATGAGAAATAAACATGCTATGAAAAACTCCAGATTTACATTATATTTTTTCCTGCATAAAAATCCAAGGAAAAATATGTTCACAATCTATCTGGTCCTGATATTTGGAGGGGGAGGGGGAGCTACCTCATGAAATTAATATTTTCTTTTAATAATCAGTCATCAGTATTTCTCAGGGAATATTTTCAGGCCCCAAAGGCTGTCAAAGACATGCTGGCTGTTTCAAAGTCAGTCATATCTCTTTGACAGTCTGAAAACAGATTATCACATCCTGGTTTGTTTGGTTTTTTGTTTGGTTGGTTTTTTGTTGGCTTTTTTTCAGGCCACATCCTTCTTCTCTGCAGTCAAAGCCCCAGTCAGGCAGGTGTTTGGACATCTAGTTTGAATCACAAAATCATTAAGGTAGGAAAAGACCTCAAGGATCATCAAGTCTAACCCAACACCACCTAACTCACGAAACAATGTCACCAAGCACCACATCTACACGTTTCTTGAACACCTCCAGGGATGGTGACTCCACCACTTCCCTGGGCAGCCTGTTCCAATGCCTGATCACTTTGCTCTTGAAGAAAGAGGCAACAAGGAGGGAGGAGCAAAAGGGCAGGAAGAAAGCACTATTACTGGCTCTAAGTTGGGAAGATGAGTGACTGAGAGGAGCAAAACAGCATGAGGATCAACTAGGAGGATTGTGGCTCAGGCCTTCCAAAGACGCCACTTTGCAGGGTGGCCTGCAAGCCAAGCAGGTGGGTGCTTGGCTTCCAGGAGACTCTAGCATGGAAGGAGAAATAGAAATTACATAGGGCACTTGTAATATATCTTTAAGGATGTAGGTTTAAAGCTGTAACTCTTCAGAGGCTAAATAGAGAACAGACATCTTGCTGCTTGGTGGAAGAACAGGGATTGTATTTGAGTATTTGCCTAGAGCTGTAACAATTTAAGGAAGTATCAACAGCCTTTCACCAGTAATTAGATCACCAAGGGGCAGGAAAACGAAAGTTTATTTACAGACCTGAAAATATATGTATGTTTGTGGGCTATTGATCATACTCAAAATGTTTAATCACAGTGAACTTAAACAGCAATTTGTTCTCAGTTACAAAATTAACAAACATTCTTTTCCTTAAAAATACACTTGTATTTTTCTCAGAATGTGATTTCAAATTATTTCACACATTTTTTTTTGACTCACAGATAGTTCACTTCATTCTGGCTTGGAAAAAAACAAGCAAACAAACAAAAAACCAAAACAGAGCCCAAATTATCTTCTATGTGTTAAAATGGCACTGCCTTGTGACGACTGGCATGATGATCTCCATTCACGTCTCCAAGTTCCTGAATTACTTACACCTGTCTGTAAAGCACTCTAACATATTCTAAGTAGAATGGTTACATCTATGAAGAATGTCATAAATTGGTGTTAATAAAACCTAATAAAGGACTTGTTAACACATCTAGAATGGAGATGATCATCGCTAACATGTGTGACCTTTAATATTCCCTAGATTTACATTGCCAACAACTGTACTAGGCTCTTTACAGAACACAAGATGCAATCCTTGCCTTGGCAGGCTTGTGGTCTTCAGAGACAGGAAGAGTGAGAGTGGAAAGACAGCAGGAAAGAAAAGGGTTAGTCTGTCTCTCCCAATCTACAGGTTACTAAACGTTGTGCATACATTACTAAACACATCTGTGTGCGATGCAATTACTAGAGTGCATTTTCTTTCACAGCCTCACACATAAGAAGGTATGTTCACATCAGTGCTGCACCCCATGAGCTACAAGAAAAAGGGACCATTCTTTAGGGAAGTCCTAACAGGAAACAAAGAGCTCCATGAGTAATTATCTCCTCCCATAACAATGGCAAAACTGAGATAAAACACACTATACTGCTTTCATAAACTTATTGCTGCAGAAGAGACAAAAAAACCCCCACCAACTCAATAAAAGAACAAAAACTAGCCAGAGTTTTTCCTGATGCTAAAATGAGATCCCTTTTTAATTATGTTTGCTTTATATGGCTCTGGGGGCTATGACGCCTTTGGCAAAACCTTGTTTGAGTTGCTAAAACATACTCTCACAGCCCAGACTGAGCTTTTTAATTTATTCTGATAATTTAAACTATTTTGGCTATTCTAAGGCAATACATTCCATGGCATCTGTATTTTCTGTCATAAATTCTGTGCACATTATACAGAATTTTTAACATATAAACATATATTGATGTAACACGCAGTCTACTTTTTTATTTGTATACTTGCATATAACTTTTATCATATGCAATATATTTTACATATATATTACTATATATAGTATACTGTACTATGCCCTTTTCCCTTAATATATTGCAAAACTTACTGTGCTGCGTAAACAACAAGTAACAATAGAGTATGTTTATTATACATCTTGGGCTTGATATATACCTATGTTTCTCCCCTTTTATACCTCTTTAATTAAAGTGAAATGAGAGTGCCAGACAATTCTAAAACTGGAAAACCCGAATAATGAATGAACTGTACCAATGGCTGTACTGTACCATGACTCTCTAACACTTAACCCCAATATCTTAAGAGCACTTTACAGCCTTGATCTGCATATTTATCCATTTCCCTTTTGATCTGGAAAAGTGGAGCAGCTGTTGAAAATCTTCTGTTTCAAACACCTGTTGAATAACTGAGAAAATATGAAATCAGAAGGATATATTTAATAGATGTTTTTTCTTTATGTCTCTTTCATATACACATACATAAGTGAATACTAATATATCAGCCTCTAAAAACCAATAGACATCTTCAAATTACTTTGAGTGGAAACTGAAGTTTAGTCCTAAAGGCACAAACCTGCAGATACCCAATTCTACTACCTACTCTGAAAGTGAAGCTAGCATAAAAATTTCCAAATGAGAAGGAAAAAACCAAAAAAACTCTTCACACAATAAAAATAAATAATAAGATGTAAGAACATACACACAGAGGAAGCCTGTCTTGGTGCTACAGTAAGGAATCATTTGACCTTAGGTTTCTAGTTGGCTTTCATCCCACCAGAACCCTATCAACAAAATGATAACCATGTATTAGAGTCTGCCTACTTACTGTTAACACACACTTAATCCTGCCAACACCAGTTCTACAGAAAACATTAACAGTGGGCAACCATAAATGAAGAAAATTACCATCTGCACACTGAAGAACAGAATTGCAAACATAATTATATCTCTTACATGTTTTAAGTACACAGTTGTTTTAAATTTGGACTTATAACCTGTTTTTCAAATAACAGCTTCAGTCTGCTTCCAAGTCACCAAGGTAATGGCTGTAATAAGCAGCTATACCTCCTAATCAGCAAATGTCACAATAAGCACAGTGCATCTATCTAGCTAATCTTTTTTGGCCATGTTATTATGGTTTATGAGCAGTTTTACCACTCATATGTTATGCTGTCATGTTCTTCTAAAAGCTGGTTATTAGGATTAACTGGAGAAAGTGAAATATGAATGCCTGTATAAATTACAGAGGTGACTGCTGCTAAAAGCAAAGTGTCCTAGGTCAGAGGAAGATGTATCATGTATTTCAGGGCATGCCACTTATTTGGGTGCGAAAGCCACAGGATTTGCTTTGGCCCCTGTGAGGCTTTCCAACTCATTGCCACGGTTGTCTTCGTATGGGAAACAATAGCTGACCCTCATTTATTTCTGCTCCACTAATATGTACCACAGATGTCTCTACCAAACAGCAACATCTGTCCTTCTTCTCACCAACTTTAAAGCCAGATGCTGTAATGAACATGTTATTCATCACATTAAAACCAGTGTGCCTTATGAAGAATTGTTGATATCCCTGTCTGACCTTAACAATACACTAAAATTCAAAGGACTACTTTCATTATAAAAAAACCCAATATGAAAGCAGGTGTCTTTAGATGTAGACACCTTCATTTTCAGTACATAGTACAAGAGATACACAATGGAGTACAACTACAAAACAAAATGAAATCCAACAAAAACCCGAAACACACAAAAACCCCTCAGGGATCTGTGACTCACAATGAATTATGATTTACATGAGAACCAATACTATAAGGCTGTTTGGGGTGTGTGGGGGGAAGAGACAAATCTAATTCTGTGACACATCAGAAGTGCTACATGCAAAAGGGAGGAGGGAATTATCACCCTCCGCTCAGCACTGAGGAGGACCCAGTTGGTGCTTGGGGCATTGCACTTGGGGGAAGTACGGAGAAACTGGAGAGAATCTAGAAGAAAGCAACATATTTAAGAGAGTTCCTAAAGTCTGACCAGGAAGGAAAGACTGAAAGGTGGGGTTTCCTATTCTTGATAAAAGAGGAGATCTTTCTGAGAGGAAAACTTTATTGTAAACAAGGACAGTGCTGCTTTTCTCCATGTCTGGACAAAAAAATTACTGGTTTAACGTGCAATTAAAAAAATAAATTCTGTGATTCTGATTAATAAGAAAAGGCCTTCTAACTAAAAAGACCACTAGGCATGGAAACAGACTACTGCACGCAATCCACTTTGCTGCATATTTTTAAGGAAAAAAAACTTGTAAGATATAATGTAACTATAAATAATTCTTCATCCTAGTGGAACTAGGTGACCTTTAGAGATCCCTTCTAGCAGAAGCAGTGTAAGAACTGTGGTTGTCCACACAGCAGAGGGGAGGAGACGAGCCCCTTCCCTCTGTAGCTGAACACCAGGGTCTGACAGTGGCCGGTGCTCCCCCCCGATGGGGCAGAGGAGTCACCCCCACTGCTTCTGGCACTCCCTTGTCTTGTATTTCAGAGACTGAGAAAACAGGGCTGAATGACAAAACTTCTACCTTCCTGCATGCGGGAGGAGTCAAATCATACACTTTCTTCATAAGTCCCTTTGTCAGCACACTGTCCAAAAGCCCTCTGCTCTTTCTTAGCGCCACATATTCTTGGTGTCTCTTGGGGCTTCCCCACTCTCTGCCCTGGCCTTCCAAGCCTTCTCAAACTATGGCATAGACAACAGCTCCCCGTGGACTGTGGGGAGTCGTCTGCTGCGCCTGTAGGAACCTGGCTACATAAAAAAGGTAAATGACCTCTTGACGTCTATCCTGACAGCAAGGCTGAGATCTGTCCACAGTATGCTATGATGTATTTCTCAGTAAAGCAGTATCTAAGACACTTCTGCAACACCCCTTGCTACGTTATTAGAATGCAATTTTGGTACTGGAAGGTCACTACACTTCTCCAGGGTGGACTCTTCTCTGTTCCTGAGTTCCAGTGTCTTTCCTTTCTGACATACACATCTTTAAATGTCTCTTCTGCTACTGTAGAAGGATTCCTTCAAAAGAAGGTGAAGCTTATAAGCTCAGATGTGACCTTTTTTGTAGCTGCCTCTCAGACTTAGGAAAAGGTCTTTGGCCAATATTGGCCAATGTCCAGTTCCAGGAAGTTTCACTCTGCAAGTAATCAGCAGCCCTGCACCTGAGACACGAATCTAGTGTGTCAAGTCATAGACAGAACAACATCCATACCAGTACTTTGATGGCCGTATACATTGAGTGAGCCTGCAGCTGTCTGCTAAAGCAAATGGGATGCCTGATGATGCACAGCATAGGTGCTGTGTGTTCGCAGTGCTATCCCTACTAATGAGGTAGGCTGTTGCGATCTTCAGTAGCTGAAGGTTCTGTGAAGCTTTTATCTTCAGCTTCAGTGAGTTACAATAATCCAGTTTGGTTGTGCAGAATGTGTTCACCACTACTGCTAGATCCGTGCCAAAGAAAAGGAAGCATAGCTTCTTGGACAGCCAGAAGTAGAATAATTAATTTGACTATTTCTAGCATATTGGTATTGAAATACCAGCTAGAGTAGAATGCTACACAGAACTTACAATGCTTTGAAAAATGAAGGTGAAGTGCCTTCGTAGAAAAAAGGGGTCACTGCCTCTTTAGTTCCCTCAAATCACTCATACTAGAGGCATTTCTATGCTGTGGCTTGGATACAACCTGAGCCAGTCACTCTTGCTGAGTAATATAAGAATATCTTGTGATCTACATGTCAAAAATGGCAGACAGATCAAGTACGGATGCTAATATGATTTAAAAGGTACTTTGCAGTAGCAACAGCTAGAGACACAATTAGGTCTCTGCCTTTGCTAGTCATAGAAATAGAACGAGCACTGTGGTGTTAGAGGTATGAGAAGGTGGGCAGTGTTCAGAACTCTGCATTAGAAGCTGTTAGTAAAGTAGCACCTCATAGGTGAGGTGACAGTTTAAAATGTTCAATATAAACCATCCTGGTTGGGAGGAAAAATTGCATTGCAGCAGATTAATACTTGAAGTGGTCAAAACTCCCCAATGTTTCAACAGTGTTCCTCCAAAACAGCCTATATTGTTAGCTAGTATGAATTCTTTTGAGCAAAGGGAGGTTTGGCAGCAGCCAGAGGTAGCTTCTGGCTTTTTACCCCGATGGAGGGAAGGAAGTACAGGACCGGCTTTTTTCCAGTTACAGAATCTAGAATATGGGCTGAAAAGTCTAGAAGGCATACACTCACAGCGTTAATGACAAAAAGGGATTACCAGGATGTTTTCCCCCCAGGGCCACATAATGAAAAAATATAGAGCGATTTCATTTTAGAGATGCCAGACTTGTCAGGAGAGCACACTTTCTTCCACACCCCTTGGGGCTACAACACACTCCCAGCCCCTAGGAGTGCCCCTCACCACATTAGGGGCTTACAAATAAGCTCAGCATGATCCAGTCCTACTGGTGATGGTTTACTGCACATCACTTTTTTACATCCTGCCAAAGATTAGAAGAGCTCAGGCTGCTTCCTCGGCCCATGAATCTCATGTACTATCACCAAGTAGTACTTAGTAAATCCTCATCTGCTGCTATAAAGTGAAAAAAGTTACCAATAAGTACTATTTTTAACCACAAAACATGTTACTCATTATGCGATATACACTTCCATCATTCTCCGAGGAAAAATTGCCTATTTACCTATAGTGTACTATATTTCACTGGAAATACAACAAAGAAAACAAGCCAGGCCACTGAAAGATGAAAATAACCATCATGGCAACATGTGGTACAGGGGCTAACCTTAAGAGAGAGGTATTTATTCCGAAGACACGTAAATTATAAGAGGAGTTCTGAGAAAAGGACTGGCAGTTAAGGAAATTGTCTGACTTACACCAAGGAAGTCACATTTACTTAAATACTATTGGCTTAACCTTAACCCATATTCCCCTGTTCCTGCATGCAAGGGTTGAGAACAGCAGCATGCAAGGTTGATTGAATCCTGACTTTTCTACCCACCCCCACTCCCCCATACCCCCATAATATCTTTTCTGTTGCTCTTTGGGACTATAACTCAATGTAATTCAGAATGGTGGTTTTCTGAAAAAATATAGTGGCCATCACCTAACTTTGAACATTATGGTCAGTTTGACAAAATCTCTAGGAGCCTTATGGCTTAATACCTGCGTATATATACATCTTGTTTTGGCCTCAATATGCAATGGTATAAACCCAGATCTTTTCTACTTTCTGCTGACTGCCCATCACTCACATTTACATGGAGAGGAGCACATAAGGGAACAAATAATAATAATAATAATAATAGACTTTACATTTCTGCAAATCCGATGCGTAGCCATTTCTCAGGAATCCTGTATGTCCTCTGCAGGCAAAACTTGCAGACTTCCAGAACAGCTGCTGCTTATTAGTAGTCTATAAATCTGCACACGCATGTGTTGGATGTGCTTGGTTATCCATCAGATATGCAGAAAGGTAATGGTGTGGCATGCATTAGAATTCATGAAAGCACTTTTTGTAGTGCTTTTCTTCCCCCAGAGGTATATTCAGGCTAAATCAATGGCCTCCAGAAAGTGGCAATGATGCAGTTCACAGCTTGGAAATCCATTCATGAGGGAGGGTGACATGAAAGATTAATTAGATATTTGTACTTTCTGGGGCCACAGTTATCATTTTTGTGGAAAGGCACTTGTTACATGCATGTATTTACCAGGTTTGATAAAATGGGGCATAACTGAAGCCTTAAAAATGCCTACTTGCAACAGAAAGAGGAAGTGTTTCAAGGACAGCACAGCCATTGCTCTACACGTGGTGTGCCATTTGGAAGAATGGCGATGCACTATCATTACTGTTAAAAGGTTCATAGTAATGACTACCTGCTAAACACAATATAATTAGAGAATACCTCCCTATGAATTAAATGCAAATACTTTGATATGTGACTGAGTGAGCACATTTAGTTACTATTAGCATGTTAAATACAGTTTAAACCCCATTCTCAAGTGCCTGAATTTTTTTCCTGAAATGGCAGTCAGATAGAATAAAGTATTTCCACACCAGGGGCAGGAAGAGGACTGGAAAGCTTGGTGAGGCATGAAAAATTGAATTTCAGCAAGGCAACGGAAAGGACGTTGTTGGGCAATTACAGCGCTCCAGTGTTTGCAGTCCGCAAAGGCTGCAATCATCTGCAGCGACAGCATGGCATACGACTCCCCCAAGGCAGTGCACTCTAGTTAAATCAATTTGTCAGAAGCGGGGCTGCTCCCTCCCTTCTGCAGAGGAGGCCCACCGGAGCGGAGGACAGCTGGGGCACACAGCTGTCTCTCTGCAGCAGATCAATTAGAACATCAAAATTCATCTGCTAATTAGCAAGCATGTACAGAAGGGAAAGAAACCTCCCTTAAATGAATCATTTCCATGTATTAATGAATTCAGTGACATCCCAAATTTAGAACCTGGCCCAATGAGAAGAGGCGGTCCCGTGAGGCGCCGGCCAACACGATCAGGTGATTTCATTACCGCAAAAGTCGAATCTGCTGCTGAGGTGAAAATAAAACTCACTAAACCTAAAAATTTTCACTTCCAGTATCAGTGAAGGACAACCCACATCTACTAGAGCTACTAATGTCTGATTGCAGTGTAAACAGCGATCACGGTAATGTGGCATTGGGAATAAATACGAGTGGGACCAAAAAAATAGTAATCCTTGGCAGCCTGACATACTGCTTGCTTTCAAATATGCTGAAAAGTCCCTTGACTCCTGTGATTGAGGACTAGGCCTCAGGTCAGCAATTTTTATCCTTGTTTTTATTTATTTTTATTTTTGACCTTTGCATTGTTATTAGAATATCACTTATTTATTCACATGTTGCAATGTTGCCCAGGGGTGTTTTTACAAGAGAACTTGGTCAGAGTCAGCTGATGATCCAATGCCATCTCAAGGCTCAGCAGGACAAAGTCACTAATTTTTTTTTTTCTGACACTTTTATGCTTGCTTAGCACTGACCAAAAAAAAAAAAAATTGTACTACTTTTCGCATCAAAGCTCAAAGCACAGCTGTTAATTCTCGCATGTGTGGTTCCCAGGCCAAAGAGGAGCCAGCCACATTGATCGGTAATATATAGAAAACTAATTTCTTCAGTTGGGAAGTGCACCACCAGCCTCTCCTGTTACCTCTAGTGCCTCATACATCACAGCCTAATTGCAATGGACTTGAGCAGCTCTTCTTCAGATATTGAGCGCAAAACCTTTTTTCTTGGAATTTTGTCCGAGAATGCTCGTACGATGGGTATCTTGTCACAAATGATTAACGAAAAGAGAATATCAGTGGGGAGAGGACTAAGACAAAATGACCTCCCAGAAACAGTAGCACAGCAAGGGAAACTCTAAAATTTGCATCCGCAATAACCCTACTGCTGATTTGAAACCGTTGATTCACTATAATTCAATCCATTTTCACAAGGTGTTTATTTAAGGCTCCATTTTTTACAAGGTTATATAGACATGATTTTTAGGCCATTTGGTTTCAAATAAGCAACTGCAAATCATTATTTTAAAATACATTACTATAACCTGCAGCGTGGAGAAGCCACAACATACAACACCTACTTGGAAACTATATTCTTCAACCTGACACAGAGATGCTGACTGCTTACCTTGTTCTTAGTTATTCAGTTGCCTCACTAAAATTTTTCATCTCTTGTTCTTTTAACAGCACTCACTAAATGTGAAACTGCATTAGACAGCTGAAAACACAAAGCCACACAGCAATACCAGTACATGCGGAGCTGAATTCTCTAAGGGAAGGCTATGCAATGTTATTGTTAGCTCTGCTGCAGTAAAACAAACTGCCAGAGAGCCACGTCCATTCTCATCTCCTGAAGGAGATGAGCTTAAAGTAAGTCACGGAGGAGGTCAACCAACATAGTAGCGTGTCCCACTTGCCTTGCAATAATGAAGAGCATATATGAAAAAAGCTTAATAATATGAGGGAGTTTTACCACCACCCTCACATCTTTTCAAATCCTGCATTGGACTTTTATCTTACACTGGTGTTCATTACACCCAATAAAGCCTATGCATGAGAGGGAAGAATGTGACCCACCAAGTTTTACTGCTCTAAGCTGCCATTTAGTTCTAAATTTCTTTAAGTGAGGACTGCTGAATATGGCAAGCACTGAGCTGTAATATATATACTCCATTAAAAGCAGTCCAGAGAATGCGACATTCTTATCATATTACCTCAGTTACTGGCAGAATAATACAATTATGATTCACATTGAAGTGGCCTACAGAATGAATTTAATCAAATTTTAATATAAAATATGGCCACTCAGAGCATATTCCATTCAATGGCTTGCTCAGTCAAGATGCTGTGTAGGGAGGGGAAGTGCACAGTTGTCATTACCGGTAACAAAACAACAATTGCTTTTAAGTGAAATGTGGCATCGGGATGTTTAAGCAGACATTAGAGGATGCATAGGTATCACTGCTATTGTGCTGTACTCTATAAATAATTTGGCATGGGTAACTGCTGTGTCACTTTCAGTCCCTTATAATACAAAGCCATGGAGAAACTTAACATTTGAATGCTCCTAGCAAGGAAAGAGTAATTCATTCACTGAGAAAATTCTTCTCCTACATATATTCATACAGACCAAGTGGCTGGATTCTGTTTTGAAGGGCACCAGTGCAAATTCAGAGCACAGTTGTTGAAAACACACCAGTCTCTGCAATTCTATGCTGTTCTGACTGAGCCGAAATCTACTGATTTACTTATAACTAGATGACTTGAAAGTAGAGAATGTCCCATTGATTAGATCTTAGGTAATTCCAAATGCAAGGAGATACTGCATAGGTGTGTAAAATTCTCACCATGTAGGTAGCTTTTCAGAGAATCAGCTTGGGAACTATGCTTGCAAATGTTCAGATATGAAACTAAATGCAGGAAAGACACAGAAGATACTAGATGTAAGATGTACTAGATATAAAAGGCATTTGTGCAGGGGTTTACATTCATTACGGTGCACATCTTCTGCAGCACAAACTTGGATTTGCTGCTCTTCAGTTTGATGCTTTTCAATTTCAAGGCTCTATCAAAGCCCTCATGCTCTGGTAACAATAAGAGCTGTGCTGAGTTAAAAGTTCAGTGGGGAGCTACCTTATAGTTTACAGGATCTGAGGGTCCAGACATGCAGTTTACAACATTCTAGCCATTTGACTGTGATTTCCTAGCTGTTTATGAGATTTTTCACAAAGGTGCATTAAATCCATGAATTCCTGGGATGTCATTAATGGGTTTTGTTGTT